>DVQM01000453.1:0-17453 GCA_018231645.1 Heliconius ricini
ACGTACTTTAGTCGCCTCTTACGACACCACCAGTACCAGGATGATCCTATTCTAGTCGGAGTCACACGGCAGATGCCATTTTCATTTATAAATGTCATATCTGTGAATAAAACAGCATCTTAAGATCGGTTTCAGAGCTAAGAACGGTTTATAAATACTTGATTTCTTAATAGGTTTTACGAAATCTTAACTGATACTAAAATGTTTTTCTAAATTTAACGTTAATAAACATACATTCACAATGAAAATTTACGGGTATAAAAAATACGACTTGAACTGAAATAAAATAGTTTAACTTTCTCTTTTCATTCTTTATTCATACTGCGTAAAATTTACGCTGGTGTCGTGAAAATTAATTTTAGCTTTAGACGTCATTGTGCTTAAAAGCTTTTTATACACTTTTTGCATTCTAATTGACTTTTTAATTTTATTTTTTAAACTTTGTAAAGAAATACAAGTTTCTTATTTTTTAGCTACACATTGTATCCCGCACACAGGTAGGTAGGCAGATGGGATCTAGTGTTACGACACTAGGTTCCGCGCTTTCCGCCGAATTCTGAAAGCATTGCGGGTTGAGAAGCGGAATTTAACGCCGCATTTCACCTGTACACCAGAGCAAAGATATGAAAATTTAAATCAATATTTCATTTCCTTGAGTGGGGATTGAGACCACCACCAATCGCGTTTACAGACACACTTTGTGCCCCTGTGCCACGACTGGCCTCGTAATGTATAATAGATTTTTGATATTCGGTAACGAGCACGATTAAAAATCGATGTAAGCCGTTAAGTACATAATTATCAACGGTTATCTCTACGTGACATCAAACACGACCAAAGACAATAATATAAAGTATCTTATCAATTTTAAACTTTATTTTCTTGCAATAAGAACGTGCGATATCGGTAAAGGTGATTTCGGTAGGGTCATAAGAAAACACGAATAAAATTGAGATCTCTTTAATTCTAGCTTTGGATCTAGATGGACATGGTTTTTAGTTAATTAGTGTCTTATATTTATTTGTGTAGCACTAACTTGGTATCTTGTAAACATTACTTTAGTAAATAATTTACTATATTTTTTTATTTACAAGTGCGTTACTTACTTCTAATTGGGTGATTGTGATTTACTTTTTGTGGTCTGTCACAAGAATATCTACTATTAGGTGTATATATAAATATTTCATTAATTTTCGATCCCATTCGAGGATATGAAATGTTTACTTAAATTTATATTTCCATTTCTTCGCTCTGGTGTGGAGGCAAAGCGCGGCGTTGAGTTCTGCCACTCAATATGCAATGCCTCCAGAATTCGGCGGAAAGTGAGGAACTGAGTGCCTTAATACTAGGTTCCCTCTGACTACCCTGCAATGTGCGGGATGCATCGTGACGCTGATCAATTAATAAATTTTAAAATAAAATTGTCCAACATTTTTAAATGCCCCTTTTTTATATATTTTTTTCTTTTGTTACAGTATACGGTAGCAGAATGTGTCCAATATGGCCACTGCATCTTATAATAATATATTTATTGGCGTTATGCCCATTGTACGTGCTATGTCAGTTAGCGCCGAATCTCCTCTCAACGTTCCCAGCAGAGTCCGTTTCGGTTCACATGGATGAATATTACTATGTCAACGTTAATGTGACAGGTTTGTATAAAAAAATAAATATATTACTATAACAACTATATACGGAGAGGAGAATATAGTGTCTGGACACTAAATTCTCTCTGCTTATCATACGTTGCATGAAAAAAGTAAAGCTGAGAAGAAAATAAATAATTACATTTTACAAATATATAATAGCTTTATCGTATAGCAAGTCACGCTCGTTTGCATTAAAAATAAAATTGTATGAAAAATAAATATTTTAAAACTTAGCTCTAAACTAACGATAACAGAATAAAGAAAATGTAAAAGATTTTTAAAATCAAAATTATTTTTTTTTTATACAAAATAAGACGTTTTAACATAATTTTGTAAACGTCAAATAATTTACCCCCGGTTTAGTAAAAGTTAATCTCACAGATTGAGAAGCAGGTGCAAGATTACAAAAGATTCTTTACTAATTGAAATAAATTGAAGCCAGAATGTCAAATTTATATCCAAAGATCATTTGTTCCTAATACTTTTAATAATAATAATAATAATAACAATCACACAACCACATAATTTTTTTTTTAAATAGACACATTTTTATATTTTTTTTGTTACAAAACTGCACGTGACATTTGGTAATATTACAATAACACGATATGCCAGTTGAATTTATAAACTTTTTAAGCGGCTGTCCAATATCCCATGATTTATTCATTGGTTTTCAACATGCTTAACGGTCACATACATACATGAAATAAACATTAGGATTTACCGATATTTGGTAGAGTATTTTTTTTTTATTTTCTCTGCATCATCTTAGTATTCTAAATTATAGCAGGTTACCTAGATATGTGAATGCGAATGTGAACTGCTGCTCTTACATAGTAATTATACAAAAACAGAAATTCATTATTTATTAAAGGTTGGATATTTAATAAAAAATCTCAATATATTATTGTTTATAGGTTATTCCAGTACAAAATACTTTATAATGATCTCCCTTATATTGTTTATAGGATCAAATCTTCAATTAAATGATGAATTAATATTAACAACTGCCGAAGAACATATAGCTACAGCGAAATGGAATTCAACATATCGCCTTACAGAGGACCAAGTGGCTAGTAGTATATTTGAAGGCAAATTCAGAGTCGATGGACATTTTCTCGGTAAGTCTTTTATTGTCTATTTACTTCTCCTCTATTGTGGGATTCCATAGGAAATTCCATCCACGCGCCACGCCACTGTGGGATGACCTACTTGTGGAAGTATTTCTAGTTTGACACACCTTCAAAACAACCACATTCTACAGCCATATCGAAATAAAACAGCAAAGACTTGAAATATAGTAATTAATAATTTTGCTTTTTCATGTTAGAAATTAAAGAACCTTTTATTAGACTTACATATAATTTTTTAAGTATTTACTTAAAATATTTGGATGCATTGCCTTTAACCATTATAGCCTTCCTGTTATAACCCGAATATATTATTATACAGTTTATACTTTAAAAAATGAAATCATCTCTACCTATGTGCATTATTGAAACTTGTAATTCGGTAGAAACATAGTAAGATGTAATTTCCGAAGTCACAATTAGATTTACACAATGATAATAATGAGACAATATTTCGTATTATCTTTTAGCAGTTTCATTCATTTTATTAAAATGTACTATGACTATTTTTTTAGATTATTACTTCATTTTAATAAAATAATATGTTTCAGTATAAAACTGCATTTCCCAGCGTAAAAAAATAAAAAAAGATGGCCTAAGATCCTAAAAATCAAATTTCCGGCTAATTAGGTAATATAAAAATGAAATAAAATAAAAGCTTATTCCGCCGCTTAGCCCGCTGTATTCCGCACACAGCAGGATAGGCAGGAGGAACATATAGCCTTAATACACACTTATACTTACTTTCTGCCGAATTTTTGGGGCAATGCGGTTTAAATGGTGGAACTCAACGCCGGGCTTTTGCCTTGGTGCCAGAGTAAAGAAATGAAAATATTAAAAAATAATAATAAGGTTTTTTTTTTAAACTTATCCGCACTCATCACCAGTTTGATATGAAATGATGTCTGTGCTCCGTGACTTTCATTAAAAAATTATACCTAATTCTCGATTGATATAAGATTTGATCCATACGGTCTGGAATCATTAGCGACCTTACGCCAACTTACCTTATAACTCTAAATAATCTTACCCAAACTTACCTTATGACAGGTAGAACCGATTTGGTAGTTGAACTCAAACGTGATAATACTCAGCAGCCTATCCACGGGACTTTGCCTATTATCGTGACTCGGCCTCAGAGAGTCATCGACAGCATATTTACTTCTAGCGTCGCCATTTTTGTAAGTTTTTAATATTAAATATATAAATATACTACATTTAATCTTATTTATATGGAAAAGTTTTAAATGGAGTTCAGAAATCCAATATATAATCAGTAGATCATTTGGTGGTCAGTTGGTGAGATACCTCTACGCTACAGGACCAAAGGAGGCCGTCGTGGTGAAGGGGCGCGAGCGTGCGAGAATGAAATATTTAATATTATCATTTGCTCGCTCTGGTAACAAGAAAAAGCGCGGTGTTGATTTCCACCACTCAACATGCAATATTTTAAGAATTAGGCGTTTCCGCCAAATTCACAGAAATTGGGGAACAGAAATTCATTAACACTATTAAAACAACTTACAAATTCATATTAAATTTTATATGTTTGTATATTTATGTTTTCCCCGTCCCTAAAGATTAACCTATCTTGTACTTGAGTCTTTTTTTTCCTCTTTTCTACACACAACCTAGCGTAGAAATAAACATTGCTATTGCTATATTTACACGACGTCTTATCTGTCACTTGACTGTACTTGTGCAAGATAGTAAATTAATTATTTTAAACGAAATGAGAAAGTAAAATGAATGTATGATTTTTTACTATGTAACTATCTTATATATAGACTAATTGATTTAGAAACAATCCTTTATAGAGGGCGATATTTAATCCGATATTTTTTGCAAGAACCTAGTTAATATTAGGTTCCCTTAATAGACTCCGTTCTATACACCGCCCAAGTTAGTCTTGCGATATATTTTTTTATGTTTTAAAATGTATTATTAACGCCATGCTGTCTAAGTATTTTTGAAACTATAAATATTTTATTCAATATATATTAGAATTTACAATGCTATATATAATACTGAATTTGAATTCACTCTTACATCCAAAAATGTTGAAATATAAAATCTGATCTATAGGATATACTAAACTGGAATTAATAAATTCCAACACGTTGCTGCACTTGCACCAAATGTGGTGGACTGGTGCAAGTGTAGTAACGCGTTATTTTTTTTTTAATACTTTACAGGTATCTTTAATTTTCATAAACTTCGGTTGTGCAATGAACTGGACTAATGTCAAAGGTGTTATTAAAAGGCCTATAGGACCGGTCATTGGAATGTGTGGACAGTTTCTTTTCATGCCTTTGGTAGGTGGTAGCTTTCATTATTTTCTTGTTTTTTACATTAAAACATACTTTTACTTGATATGTTTGTTTGATATTTTGAATGGTTTATTAAATTTATCAGCTTTAAAAATATTATAGTAATATAAATAGAACTACCAATGTAACACACTTAAATTATGTAACTAGTGACAATTTAGATAAAAAAAAAATGTATAAATAACGTTATCTTTCCGATAATAAACGTGATAAGTAATATTAGAATGAAATTGATCTGTTTATTGTGTGATTTATAACAACAATTTCTAAATGGATGCAAATAATTTTAAACGTTGATAGTAATAGACAATAAAATGGAATCATTCTGAACAAAAGGTTCAAATCTTTTGTAGCGTTGTGAGTCGCTTTTTGACAGTCAAGATTAAATATTATGTCTTATCAAAATATTAATAACTGAAAACAGGTACATGACAATATAAAAAATGTAGAGATGCATAAAGATAACAAAATATACATTTCTTTTTTTTACTGCCTTGGAAATGAAAGTTGTTGATATTTGTTAATGTGGTTGCCCTTAGGTTGATTTGCTAGAGACTGGTAGTAATATAATATTATAAGTAATTTCTGTATATATTTATTTATTATATATCTATTTCTTTTAAGTATATATCTATTTCTTTTAAATAAAAACGATTTACCTTATGCGGATAAATAAAGAAAAAAATATTCATTGGTCCCAGTACAAATCGAATCCACATCCATCACGTTTGCGGTCGCTGTCTTACTAATGAGTAATGTCGACTATAGATTTTACTTCAATTAAACTTTATGCCTCAATAAGTATATTATAAAAGTTTTACCTGGCGGCTAGGTATTCACATTTTCCGGATTTCCGACCGCTCTACAATTATTTTTAGTGTACCCATCTTAATAAAACCAACTAAAATTTCCTTTCCAGATATCATTCGGGCTAAGTTTTCTCATATTCCCGGATTCACCCGCTATGAGGCTGGGCATGTTCTTCACGGGCGTGTCCCCGGGCGGCGGGGCGTCTAACATATGGACCTTCATTTTGGGTGGCAACTTGGACTTATCTTTGACAATGACTTCTATTTCTACTATAGCTTCATTTGGTTAGTAATATGTAGCAAATTTTTCTTTTTTTATTTTCATCATCATATTTAGATATTATGCATTATGTGGCGCAGCGACTGTCCGTAAACGCAATCGAAGGCAACGTAATCGATTCCCAACCAGGGTAATTGAGTATTTTTATTTCTACGTTCTGGTAGCTAGACACTAAGCGCAGCGTTGAGTTCCGCCACTTAGTAGGCAATGCCTCGAAACTAGGTTCCCTCGCAAAGTAATAATAATAACACATGGGTAAAACAGAGAAATAGGGATGGGTAAGTTAATACTAGAATACCCTGCAACAAAATGAAATAAAAATCTTTTTAGAAAATATTTTCTTTATATTTTATAAATATTTTATATATTTTGTTTATAAACCTTCATTACCTTTGTGAATTAAACCCAGAACCAAATATAGTCAGTTGCTTTCTTACCGCCGCACAACCGTGTTTGAATTTTATAGAGATCTATAAGTTTTCTACTTTCATACACTTAACTTTTAAAAAGAATACGTAATACCTTTTAATTCAATAAATCGTCATGGTGCATCATGAGCTCTATCTGACTGTCAATCAAACGGTTGTTTTCATTTGGTTGTTTGGTTTTTTCGAATTCATTTGGAAAATGAAATGAGTAAACGAATTCGTTACCCCTACAACTTAAAACGCAATGAGGGGAGGTATGATCTTAACACTATATTCTTATCTGCAGGCCACAGCGTGAAACCAAAAAAATAAAATATAATTTGTTTATTTCCAGGCTTTATGCCAGCATGGCTATTTTCACTTGGCCAAGTCGTATTTGCTAATGCCAACATAGTAGTTCCGTACACTCGTATAGCCACCTTCGTCGTCGGCCTCATAATACCCTTGGCTATTGGCTTGGGAATGCAAAGATTTACGCCAAGATTGGCCGCGTTTATGGTTAGAATTCTGAAAGGATTTTCTACGACACTATTGTTGTTTATCATTATATTCGCCATTGTCACCAATTTGTATATCTTCGAGCTGTTTAATTGGCAGGTTAGTGTTGTTTTATTATTATTATTTTAATGGACTTTATTTGTTATGTTAAGTTATTATAAACCTAAAAAATATTTGATGTAAATCTTATTTTTTTTTTAATTTTTCTTGTTTTATTCTATATTAAATACTTCAGTAACACTGTGTTACTCCATTTTGAACTATCTAACTATTGTAAATTTTATTTTGTTAATTTTATATGATATTAGAAAATTCATAAATACAGATAGTATTAAATTTAATATAGTGCTATTAAATCATACATTTGGAAGCCTCGTGGCAAGGGGCACAAGCGTGTGACTGCAAACGTAAACAAGGGGGAAATAAAATATTTAATACTTTCATTTCCTCGCTCTGGTAACGAGACAAAGCACGGCGCTGAGTTCCGCCTCTCAACACGCAATTAATCCAGATTTGTCTCTGCGTATCAACCTGCTACGTGTGAATACAGCGTGAAGTAAAAAAATAATCACATATAAACACTCGCATACAGATAATAGTAGCGGGCATGGGCATCCCGTGGTTGGGTTACGGGTCGGGTTACGTGCTGGCGCGCCTCCTCCGCCAGAATCATCCCGATTCACTCGCAATATCCATAGAGACTGGCATACAGAACACTGGCATTGCCATATTTCTGTTGAGATACGCTCTGCCACAACCCGAAGCGGATTTGACTACTGGTACGGTTTTATTTGTTTATTTAACACTTTATTCCAGTACGATTGAAAAGTCGTGATCGCCCTGAAGTTAGATTTTCTTTTTTGAAGTTTAGCGCATTGTTCACTCGGGAAAAAAATGATCAAAAGTAAGTAAGCTTGGTAGAGACCAAGCTTAGCTGATAAAGTTGCTTGGAAGAGTCAAAAATATAAGTAAAAAAGAAAAATATAAGTGTATTAAGTTACAGAATTTAACCCTGCACTTTATTTTCGAGTAATATAAAGATTTGTTATAATATCTTAATTTGCTATTAATTTTACTAAAGATTCTAATCAAAGAGTAAAGGCATTTATCGATTTTACGATTTGTAATACAGCACAGATTTTTTAATTTAACTATAAACATAAATTAATAATGTATTAATTCCATATTATTAACGAATACAAATCCAAAATTTTCAAATTTTAATAAAATTTTATAAAATTGACGATAATTTTATTTTTCTAATGTAAACATTTAAATTTTACCTAAACTCACTTTACGTCCTGATGTTACTCAAAATCTGCCATTTATGATTAATGCATATATTTTCTAGTTGTCCCAGTGTCAGTGGCCATCATGACTCCAGTTCCGATGACGGCTATTTATATTTACCAGAAAATAAGTTCTTGGTACGTATTTATAGGTTTTTCTTATTTTTTTGTGTATGTCGAGTGTTTTAAATATTTTTTTATTATTTGGGCAACATTATTTTTTGGGTAAATTATTTTAGTGTTTCGGTTTTTTTGATTAATGCATTTTTTGTGTTTCGTTTTTTGGGTTATTTTAATGAAACTTTTCCTAAATTCGCATTTAATATAACACTTGTGTTATATTTTTTTTAAGGTTTTTTTATTTGTTCTTTATATTAAAAAATAATAAATTACAGTTTTCTATTTCGTACTGGCGTATGTGTATTTGGCTGAAGAACTATAATCATTTATATATTTCAAATTTCAATTATAATATAAAGCAAACAATTAATTCGACTCAAAAAGAATGACTAATAACTTGTTTTATTTATATATCTCAAAAGGTAATTAAAAAAAATATGATGTATATTTTGTTTAGTCGTGGGTTCGACACCCGCCTTTCAAATTTTTAACATACTAATATTATCGTGTTATTTACTTAGTTACAACAACTAAGGCATAATTTTCTGTTTTTCATAAAATGTCATCATTCCCATTCGCGCCATAGCTGGGGCTGTACTCGTACGTATTTTACATACAAATACGGTGGTGGGATAAAAAAAGCTTGGGAAAATGTTTTGCTTGCTTTTTGGAACATGAGAAATTATTATATTTATTCTTTTTTTGTGCTTTTTATGAACTTTTCAATTGTCTGTGTCTACGCAAGATCTTAAATTTTCATTAATCACGTCATATTTATCATGATATTTAAATTTTCTGTTCACATTTTTTATATAAGATCTAAGGTTAAAACTATTTACAGCTCGCTCTAAGAAATTTACTAGGACTTTATTTTTTTTCCCATATATATTGCCATAATAAAAATAACAAAAGAATTTGATCCATGTTTAGTTCATTGTACTAAATAACTAAAATTGTCAAGTTATTCTTTCTTATTTCTTCTTTTTTTCCTACTTTCTTTTTTAGCTATTCCGTTTCAGAACGTGTTTTTGTTTACCTTCTAAATGTTTTATTTCTCATGTTCCATTTAAATTCAAATGTAGATATTAAGTGATTACTGGAATAGAGCCCAATACCTGTGGTTTGCAGTATTTGTATGAAACTATATTATGACAACTGTCAACACGTACGTGGTTGTACGTTCAAAAGACAAAATGGAATACAGTGTTTTTATGTAATAGCTTGATTTAATTAAAAAGAATATTGCTTTATATCATACATTTTTGACGTGTTTGTGTGGTTTGAAAAGTTTAGACCTATGATTTTGTCCCCATAAACTTTAGAATTGTATTCAGAAGTATATAAAAAATGTAAAGTTTAATAAATAATACAAAGTAATTGTCAATTTCTCTCACCGTAATAGAAATATCTAGCTGCTTTGCATGATTCAATAATATAAAGTATAACATAAAAAAAGATTCAAATAAGCTATTAAAACTATTTTCTTACAATATTCCAGCGTCAGAAACAGAAATGCCCACAAAAAAATGCCAGAAAACCTCCACCCAGTATCCGACATCGAACCCGGCGTCGTTGCAACCATTGATGTCAAATAGCCAGGTGTAATATTTGTTTTTATTTATAAAACTAGACCCAACCAAAACGCGGCCCTGTCCGCTTAAACTTATTGTTATATTAAACTTAGTCATACTAAATTTTTAAATAAATTGTAGCTTATGTGATGTTTTGAATACTATAGTACTGGAAGGTTTAACCTAAATCTGTTCAATACTTTTTCGTGATTTCGTGGACAAGCATCCTAATAAACTTTAACATTGCTAATATTAGTGGGATAGGATGTCAAATACATAAATTTGTAATACAAAAATTAAAATTATTAAAAAAAAATTAAATTATATTCACGCTATATCCCGCACACAGCAGGGTAGACAGAGGGAACCTAGTGTTAAGGCACTCCGTTCCCCACTTTCTGCCGAACTTTGGAGGCGTTGCGTGTTGAGTAAATAAAATAAAATTATTATTTTAAATTATGCGATTATTGCGGAGTGATAATTATCTAGTGATACTTTTCGTTATGTTTGAAATTTACTAATATTTCATTTTAAACATTTTTCTTCTTTGAATGTTCAAACTAGAACCAAAATAATTCAAATAATAAATAACATTTCAATAACTCAATCATAATCATCCACCATGATTTGGCAATTTTTTTTAAAAAATTGCGTACATTATTCTTTTACAGTAAAATAATATTTAAAAAAATTACTTTAGCTGCTCCAGCATCAGAACTAACTGTCTTATACATTTCTAAGCAAAAAACATATTGTATTTATGCAACCACATGTGTCTAAAGTTTTTTTTTATCTATATCTATAATATTTTAGGCTCATATACTAATAAGGATTAACTAATTTCATTTATCCATAGGAGGAGACTGGGTCGACGTCTTCGTAGAATTATCATGTATCCATTTATTTCTTACATTCGTACCCGTTATATCTACCGTTCTACACACTGCCCAGCATAAATTAACTAAATATATATATCTATATTGTTGTTACTAACGAAGTTGTTGCTTACTATAAGAAAAACATGTTTTGATAAATGTTTAAGAACAAATTTGGATTATTTATTGTCTATACTTAATTATTTTCTAAGTATAGATTTGATAAAAATATCTTTCTTTATGTATATAATTATAAAAAAATAATATGGCAAAGCCTTCATATGTTTTGGCTCAGTATTGTCAATTAGTGATGTCTTACGACATTCCTGTGGGACAGATACGTAAACGATTTGTTTTAAATTATTTACCTATGGTTTTTAATATTATATACACGTAAGTACATTCCGCGAGGTATAAGCTAAGCTATGCATTTGTGTGAGTGATCACCAAAAGTAGAGGCAGAAAAACTTTTTAAAAATAAAATTTATTATTAAACATCAATGTAAAAAATTAAACAAAAAACATACCAATTCTTCTGCATACCGTACTTGCATTCTCATCATTTTCGCTGTCATCTGTTTTGTTGTGTGCTAATAGTAAATGGTTCCGTCGTTACATCTACAATATTGTATTGTTCATTCACACAAGTGCAAAGATCAACTTACACCACACGGACTATATATGTTATATCTGACTTGTTATTTACGTATTCTGAATTCCATATAGAGTATTCACCTATATAAATTTATGTCTACATTTAAACTTTGCCAGTGCTCGTAAAACTTTGCTATTTACATATTTTTTTCATTATACATTTTAATAAGCTTGGAATTAAAATAAAAGAAACTTTTATAATGTATTTATTATAAGATACATATAAATGGATATTCCATTTATATGATCATGGTTCTGATATTTTATATAATTTGTATTTAAAATCAAATTATAAATGAATTTGTTATCCTTCTATAATAAAGTAAAATACAAAATAATTAAAAAGTTTGACATTGTTTAAGAAGCGGAAAAAATATTTATATTGTGTAATTTAACTTGAGCAGCCTCAAGCCTCCCGTTGCGATTTCGATACTCTATCGAAGGATTGAATTATTTTAATATACTTTGTCAAGAAGACAACACGTGACGTTGAGTGTCGCCACGCAACACGCAATGACTCGAAAATTGAATGGTGCGACCTTGCTATTGCCGAGAGACAACTTAAAAAACATATTATCTTATTACTTTGAAGTATATATTCTTAAATAGTGTCAAACAAATTTTTTTGTCAATATACAGTTCCGAAAGCATTTTAAAAGCATTTTTGATACATTTGTATAAAAAATTATATTCACATGACTGGTTTTATAGGTGAAACAGATGTGAATAAAATATGTAAAAATAAATATTTATTAAAAAGGTTGTTGAGATCAGTATTTTGTTGTGAAATGTCTTTGGATTTGAAAAGAAAGTACATGTGTCTATAGAAAATTATAGCATCAAGTTTTATTTTCCCTTCCACTTTTTTTAGTATGATAAAAAATTTTCTTAAAATTATTTGAATCCTTTTGGATTCAAATAATTTTAAGTAGTTCACGTAGTAATTCTTAACAATTAATAAAGGACACTCCCTGAAAACTATATAAGTTTTGGCAATCTGAGAGCTCAGTTATTAGATTTGATAAAAGTAAGCTTAAGTATGCAGCACAATTCCTTGGACATCAACTTCTATAAAATAGGCGATTACTGAGTTGTTTAAGCATTAATGCTTATTATTTATAAATAAAACACATTTTAATGAATATTTTATTCTAATTTTTCTTTCATGATTTAGTCTTATTTCATTGATAAATTAACAAAAATTACAATTATAATTGAAAATCACTTTTCATTATTTGCGAGCTTTATAATATGTGCTGCACAAACGGAGCATAAATACGTTAACATAGATGTTTGATATTTTTTCTATTTCAAGGAACTCCAGGCTTGAATGTTTGATTCGCTACTGATACAGCGTGAAGCAAAACAATTAAGTATAAGGAATAGGGCTTTTTTCACCTGAAACTGAAACCATACAAATTCGAGAATATCTTATAGATCATATTCAATCTGTTTTTAGTTTTGTACCAACGAAATTAGTCAATTATAAATTAATTATTCCATAAAAAAAAACAAATGTCAAAGTTGTCAAAAAACAACAAGCAATAGGAATACACATAACACAACATGAAAGTATAAACAAATAACAAAATGTAATCCCAGTCCATCCAAAATTAAATATAACTCTCTGATAAGCTAGCAAATCTACCACAGTCACTATGGGGAAGCCAAAATACGATCCACCGACAAACACATTTCCTTACAAAATACAGAAAAGATTGAACATTTTAAGTGTACCGAGGAAATATATTATAGACACGGGAGAAGGCATGCCGGCGTTGAACCCTAGAGGTATAAGGAAGTCTGCATTGAATAGTCACATATCGGATAGAGTAAATGATGCTGCGTGGCCTTATTTACGGTAAGTGTAAATTATTGTAATCAAGTTGAAGAGATTGAAATTTTTGAGGACAGTCGTGGCGCAGAGGCACAGTGTGACTGCAAAATTAGACTGGTTGTGGGTTCTATCCCTACTCGAGGAAATGATGTTTCCTTAAGGGATATTTATTTAAATTTTTTATTTAAATTTTATCGCTCTGATTTCGAAGCAAAGCGCGGCGTTTAATTCCGCCACTCAACACACAATGCCTCCAGATTTTGGTGGGGAATGGGGTGTCTTAAAACTAGATTTCCTCTGCCTATCCTGCTGTGTGCGAGACACAGCGTGACGCTGAAATTTTCGCTTTTCTTTATCTAACAAAGTAGGCTTTAATGAGAATATAAATCATTTACGATATATATCTCGTACAATTATACGTATTACCAATTGTAAATACTGTAGATGTTATCAAAATAAATCATATTAAATAAACAATAAAAATATTTCATATTACTTCACACGCACTTACGTACCTATATAGGTACGGAAATAAATTATAGTTTATATAACATGACTACACTAATCATTCCAAGAGCGGTAGCCAGAGCTTCGTCCGCGGCTTCTATAACATAGTTTTCCTATTTTAGACGTTTCCTTATAATAAAACGAATGTACAAGCACCGATTCAGCCCTGAACGTTTAGAACGCATCGATCGTATGATCGAAGCCGCCAACGCCACCTGTTACTCAAAATTAGCAAACTGCGTGCTCGATCTCAAGAAACAAGATACTAAAGACATGAAGAAAAAAAGAGGTTGGACGGAAAGCGAATGGAAAAAACATATGGACTATATTAGCCACATTGCTGCACCTAAAAAAGATTTTAGACCACCACCACTTAAGGTTTATTTCAAAATCCAACAACTAATAACTATTTTTGTTACATTCTCGCATTTCGTAGTGTTGAGACACTATGTTCTACACTTTCCACCCATTTTTACACCTGCATCAAGTTTGATGCGTGTTTGATGAATAATTGTATTGTATTAATATATATTAATATAATACAGTTATACTCGTGGACATTATGATTTTGATGAAAGTGCAGAACGAAAAGTCCTAGCAAATAATCCTAGCAATACGTTCATTCCTTTTTGTCTTTAAAGCAATTTTTACATGATATTTTACCAAATATATATATATATAATTTAATAAATAAAATATATGTGTATTAATTACAGAGAGGTCAAGGCAAACCTTTGGACTTATTGTTACCAAGAATCAATCAAATTTGTCATTTCCCTGAGTTCAAAATGTATAGGAGACTATCAAAAGAAAAATGGTATAGAGATCCAGTAAAGGTAAACTGTCTTTAAGTTTTGCTCTAATTTAATTTAGGTCTAATTTAGCTCTAATTTAACTTATTTTAATAAATACACTGTGTGCGGCACATTCATATCGCAACAACAAAAATAAATTTTAATACCGTACCTTACCTATAAGAATTTTACAGATTAGAATGTATGGTTTAATTGTATGGTGTCCCCTTGTATGGTGTCAAAGGGCTTTTATACTTTACAAAATATTTTTAGATTAATTATCGCGTCGATTAGAATGTATGGCTTAATTGGCAACCACTTGTAAGGTGTCAAAAGGCTTTTAAACCTTACAAAATATTTTTAGATTAATTATCGCATTGTTAAGAAAACCTTTTTTGGATACGAAAATTATATGTCTCATATTTCATGGTTCAGTCATATTTTTGACTCATCAAATTTATTTTTTAAAGAAGAATTTATAAATTCTTCCAAGTTATTATTTATAACTTGTCAACATTTTGTAATTGTAATAGGATAGAAATATGTTTTTGACAATATGTATAAAAATTTCAACATAGTGACAACGCAAACTTCGACTCCCTCGCAGCTTAAATTTTAGCAAAATAAAAAAATAATAAGTTATTTATACCACGCAAATTATTTCCAGGTTCCACCAAACGCTCTAACATATGTCATAACGGACAGAGTAAAAAGGCTAGCTGCTCACAGAGCTATATCGCATATCTTCTGAACATTTATTCACATTGAATAAATAATGCACATTTCTTCTACAATTTATTTCATCATTATAGCAACAATGCAACAAAATATATATCATAGCAATAAACAACAATCATTCAATGTGGTGTTTTATTGACGTATAGGAGTGTTTTATAAATTTTTACCGCCGCGCTTTGCGTCGATACCAGAGCGAAGAAATGGACGTATAAATTTAAATAAATATTTCATCTCGAGTCGGGATCGGACCCATAACCAGTCGGTTTTACAGTCACACTTTGTGACTGGCCTCTTCAGAATATATATGTATATATGGATATTATGTTTTAGACTTTTGTATAGAACAAAAGTAATATAGCTTCTGGGTAAAAATTATATTTTTTTATTACCCAAACCATCTCTTAATATGCGAGCAGCGTTGTTACATTTTTAGTTAAAATAAGAAAACTAAATAAAACAAAAGTTCATTGGAACAAATGATGAATTTATTTTATCTGGTAACTTTATACTTAAACAATACTGACATATGTTGTCTATGACATTAACAGATCACATTCTGAAAACTATATAAATAATATAAATAAATTACGCTTATTACTCTATGAGTAAATTGTCTAAATGAAGTAGCGAATCTTTACAGAAGAGTTGTGAAAAATGAAACAATGGACGTTTATTAGTAAAAATTATAAAAAAAAAATGTAAAAAATTTGTTTTGACATTAGAAAATCGAATCGAATATTTAAATATTATGAGTAACATTCGACTAACGTTTTTAATACTCGACAATTATAATCCGATTAGATAATATTTTTCTAAGAAGGAAATAAGTAAAAATATTTTATTTTTTAAAATATAGATTCGCCACCATTTTTAGTAGTAAGTTAGGCAAGGCAGTGGATGATCGCATAAGTAAAATCTTTTGTAGTAGATTGGCCTCCAAGATCCTTTGTTCTTACTTTCCCATCGGTTAAAACTCTGAAATATAAATAAAATATTTTATTTAGGGAAATATATTAATGACTTTTATAACATATATTTTTTTGATATCTGGGTTCAGTTTAATCAATTGTAAGTTTACAATCCTACAATATTGAGATATCGATGAGATTTGCAGATAATCTTCTAGTTCTGTTAAGAATCTGTTGAAATTATGTTTATTTTATTTTTATTAGTTTAGGCTTGCTAGTAGTTTCCCTCAATCTGAAACAGCCTTTAGGAAGACTGACAGGATTAAAGGGCCACGTAAAAGGTCTGGTAATAATAAATATATTTTTTTTCCTCTATTCTCAAAAACACGAGCGTTTCTACATTAAAGTAGTGTAGAGTAGCTTTTGTTCATTTTTATTTGGCGCTACCTCGAAAGAGCATCACTTTCAAGTTAGTAAATATATAAACCATTTTAACTACATATTAGACTTAAATAGTCCTCAAAATGTCAGCTTTGCCAAAATGACGCAGGTATGGGGGCCTTGGGATCTTAGGCTAATAGGCTTATTCACCATTATTATCAACAAATAGAAAAATTATAAATTATCACCAAAATAAACAATACTCACTTGTTAATAGCATTCTTGATCATAGCTGAGTACGAGTGTAAATTAACATGCGAAAGTAAATTAGCGGAACAGAGCAACATGGCGGTCGGGTTCGCTATGTTCTTGCCTACGGCACCAGAGAAAATGTGGCGAGCTCCCTGAAAATACACATACATTTTAGTTTCACATTGGACATAGCAAGGTGTGCGGAGTCAGTCAATTTAGGAACTTAGTGTTAAGACACTCAGCGGGCAGCGTCTTTTAAAACAGCGTCTTACTGTAAAACGAGATGGTCGTGTTCCCCTTTAGATAAAGTGATAGGCAGAGAAGTTAGGCAGCCGGGCTTCAAGGGCTCACCTGCTCGAACACGGCGCAGTCGGCGCTGTAGGAGGCGCCGGCGACGACGCCC
>DVQM01000454.1:0-17439 GCA_018231645.1 Heliconius ricini
GCAGAAAGTGGGGAACGGAGTGTCTTAACACTAGGCTCCCTCTGCCTACCCTGCTCTGTGCGGGATACAGCGCTACAGCTATACAGCTAATTTGATTTTGAATATTATTGTTTTTCTGTTGTAGTTAAGTCTACGTGACAATCCTCTCGTGGTGAGATTTATAAGGGACATGACGTTACAGCCGGCTTCCCTCCTGGAGTTAGCCGCCCGCGCCATTAAATTACACAGCATCCCCATTAACCCCGGCGATATTCCAGCAACTTTAATCAAGTATTTAAAATCTGCTCAATGTTGTGTCAACCCTAAGTGTAAAGGTATTTTTTATTATTAGATAGTGGTGGATGTGGATATACTATGTATTTACAATAAACCATTTATAATTCTCATGTCAAACAAGACGACCTAGAAGTAAATAAAATAGGTAGTGTCAGGCGGAAACAATGTTTTTAGTGTACTCAGTTGTATATTTGTGGCTAACTGTACTCAGTTGTCACTGTTGTATTTTGGTTTGTTTTATTTCAATCGGTTCATAAATTTTTAAAAAATATCAATATAAAGAACAATACGCGACTATATTTCTACAAAATAAATGTTTCATTGAGTTGGTTGAAGTGGACGAAGCGCAAGAGCAAAGCAAAGCTGCGAGCCACACGCTCGCAGCTTTGCCTTTGCTAGTTTGATAAAATTAAAAAAAAAATACTTATTGAAAAATATATTAAAATTTGTGATACCATTCAACCAGTTAATTAAGCGTGCATGTCAAATATAATAAGTTCTAATATGTCTCAGATATCTCTCTGTATGCATTGTATAACTGAAGGTTAATAATTATAATAAATGTATTTATCAAATCTTTTTTCAGGTGTATTTTTCGACAATCGTGTTGAACACATAAAGTTTGTTGATTTCTGTGGAAGGTACAGGATTCCTCTTTTACAATATTTATGTAGTTCCAAATGTATCACTGGCAGCTGGGAGAGTCGTGAAGCAGATAGCAATGCTCCTGCACAAATGATGAGAAAAGTCCTTCTAGGCTAATTTATATATATGAATATATATAGTAATTAATCAATTCATACATGTTTTAAAGTGTAAATAAAAAATATATATTCAAAGGCTATAAAGACTCACTAACTTGATACTTCTCATAATTAAATGAGGTATGAATTGGCAATCTTACTTATTTAAATTAAAAACACAAATCTTACCAACAGTAATGTATAATCAGTCTCAGTTTAGATAGAAAAAAAGCTTAAATAATAATATGTAAAATTTGTTGTGCCACGAAAAGAAAAATGTATTGTAAATGTAGTAAACAAAAAGTTAAAATTGTTGAATTGTCCAATTTATGGATTCAAAGTTATAACAAAATAAAGCAATAAAATTCTTAGTTAAATCTTTAATGTTTACTACCATTAATATCAAGGCAAGTCATATCAGTCATCTCCAATGTTTTCAAATATATTAAAGCAATCATAGTATATTTACTATTTTCATTTCCTTAATTTGGCACTGAGACAAAGCTTGGCATTGATTTCTGCCACTCAACACTAGGTCCCCCTGCCTACAATGCTATGTGTGAGATACAGCATGAAGCTGAAAAAAAAACATATAACATACACCATAGTATCTAATCAAATAATAAATTTATAAGTATAGCAATTGTGTTAAATTCCAATATTTATTATATAGATCGAATAATAACATAAATAATTGCATTTTAATAAATTTATGTATAATATATTTTGCATTTGATCTTATTAAATTGCAGTTACATGTAAAGATGCCATAGCATTTTTAAATTATGTTAAAAGAAAAAATTGTAAAATTAAAGACATTTATTATTATAATAATTTACTAGCTGTTGTTGTTGTTTATAAAAACACTATTGTACAAATTATATTTAATAAAAATTTGACCTTAGTTATTATCTTGCAAAAATTTCATTCTTGCTTCTTTTCCTCTAAGAATTGCAGCCTTAAAAAGTTTACAATAAAGTTCAATTGCAACAGGAGTGTCATCATTTCCTGGGACAGGGTATGTAATTAAATTGGGATTACAATTAGAGTCTACTATGCCAATAGTCGGTATTAACATTTTAGCACTGTCTCTGACAGCTGTGTGTTGATTCAAAATATTGTTTTGAGTATTCAAAAATATACAAAGATCAGGTAACCGTGTAACTGCTCCAAACTGATGATTGGCATTTGTAAAGATACCTCCTCTCCAGAATCTTGTATGTGCATATTCACCACATTCCTGTGCGGCTTTTTCTACTAAACGAGAGTTCAATGCATTTCTGTTAAAAAAACAAATAATCCCTCCTCTATATGCAACATGTGCAGTGACATTTAATGCTTTCCTTAAATGTTCAGCTGTTACATCTAAGTCAAAAATTAAATGACCTTGCCTTGAACCATATATATATGGTATCATGAATTCATTAAGTGATCCTTCTTTATGGCCATAATGTACTCTTGAATCAAATAAGTCTTTTACACTAAAGAGATTATGTACTTGAAAGTAATCTGGATGATCAAGTGGATTACTTGAAATCGCTGTTTTGGCTGTAAGTTTAAAAGAATTTGTTTAAATTTTAAGTGTACAATGAATGAAACTATTATTCTGAAGAAAGAAAAATCGCCTCTTTATTTTAACGTTAACTTACATTCTTGAGAAGGCTGAATTTCTAGCTTTGCTGCTGTTGAATTATTGCGATAAAAAATTAGAGAATTTCTAACAAAAACGTATCCTTAAAAATAAAAAAAATGGATTAAAACTAAGGTTATGACATAAGAAAAATAGCAACAATTACACATATTAATGTTAACATACGTATACGTCTGGGTATCATTTTATTTTTTACTATTCTTTATACTTTCAGAATTATCAAAGATCAAGACCACGTTACTTTACTTTAAATATAAAAACAATTTAGATACACATTTATATATGATCATATACCAAAAGGCATATACTCGTTAGTAGAACAGATATACATTAAAAACACATCTGACATATTAAATATTTCATTTTTTTTACCGCATAGATAAAATATGATTTGTAAATATCTATAAAGAATTTGCTTCATTGTCTTAAAATTAATTAAAAATCCTTACTATAATCCAATTCCGAATAAAAATTGTAGAATGTTTTCATAAATTATTAAAGAACATATTTATAAGTTTAATAGCGATTGTTATCAGCAGCGCAATGTGTATTAAGCGTTCCGTTCGTTGGCAGCTCTAAACGTAGCATGACTTATTAAATCTTACATTACACTGTGTTGTGTTGTGTTGTGTATCTATGAATTCAGATTTAAGAATATTGTGACATATCATATAAAGTTTATAAAATATTTATAGTATTTGAAATTATCTATATTAATTAACTACTGAAATATAAACTATAAAGGATTACGCAGCTAATAAGTTGTGATCACAACAATCTTATTACATTCCTTTAACTTAACACAAAAAATGGCAAAGAAAAATATAACAGATATAGATTTATATGGATTACTTGATATACCAATTACATCGTCGGAATCTGAGGTAATAATAACATTTTATAAAAACTAGAAATGCAGTGTATATTTAGAATTTTACATTTAATCATTTAAACATTTTTAAATAATATATTTTTTCAATTACAGATTCAGAAAGCATATCGAAAAAAAGCATTGCAATGTCATCCAGATAAAAATCCTGACGATCCAAAAGCTGCAGAAACATTTCACAAGTTATCGCAAGCTTTAGAGATATTAACGGACAAAGCGGCTCGTGCTGCTTATGATAAAGTATTAAGAGCGAAAGCAGCTACGAAACTTCGTCAACAAGAACTAGACAGTAAAAGGCGAAAATTAATAGAAGACTTGGAAAGGCGAGAACGTGAAGCCTCCTCTGGTGGGTCCACTACAAATTTAACTGATGAACAAAAATTAGCTGCTGAAATTAAACGATTACAAAAAGAAGGGAACAGATTACTTCAAGAGGAACAACGAAGAATGAAAGAAGAAATTAAAAGAACATTAAACAATTTAAATACACCTATATGGGATTCTACTTTGAATAGAATTAGAATAAGCTGGAAAGCAGAAAAGAATGATCCCACAAATGGTGGATATAATGAAGAAAATTTAAATAGATTTCTTAAAAAATATGGTAGTATAGTGGCACTGATAATATCATCTAAAAAAAAAGGTAGTGCTTTGGTTGAATATACTTCAAAGGAGTCCTCTGAAATGGCATTGGACTTAGAGAAAGGTATAATTTTGTTTAATAAAGTTATCATAATACCAGTATTGACAGTCCCTACATATAAATGGAGATGTCAAACAAGATGGTTACAGAAGAATGAAAGAATTCATCTTGCTTTTAAAAAACTAAATTCTAAGCATATACTTTAAATAACATTTGTTATTTTATTTTATTTTTTAAGAGAAATATGAAACATTCATCTACACTCTTGTATATCTGTTTTAGCATGTCTTTTAAGTAGGGAAGATATCTAATAATTTTTACATTTTATTCCATTCTAAATCTAAAGTTTGTTAACAATAGATAGTAGTCTTCTGTGTAGCCAGTTCCCTACTTTTTGCCAACTTTTTCAAGGCATTGTATGCAGAGTGGCAGAACTCAATGCACACCAACAATTTTCTTTGATTGCACTATGGGGTGCAGTATGATGCTAATTATGTTTTGCCAATTAATAACGCTGGATTCCTCCTGTTAAATGTATGCCACATAAGATTATTTTCACAAATAGCAGAGATGACTGTTTTATATTTGTTTATAATAGTAATAGATAATTGTAACAATAGTGTACAAATGCCCATGTCTTTGAGAGACATCAGTACATGCTCGTATTTTTTTTGTTAAATTTCTGGTTTGGGCACCAGACTATTCAGGTGGAGGCATAGCTATCCCTATGCCTACGCTCATGCACCTCCGTTAACAGTAACTGTTTCTAACATGACAAAGTGTAGTGTTAATGTGTATTCTGCAACAACACATTGTCTAAGAAAATTAAATCAGAAAATGTAAAGTGGAATAAAACACTGAAAAATAAATAATATATTTTGAATTGATAGTTGCTCAAAACTGCCCATTGTCATTGTAATTTTAATTTATGCAATATAAAAAACTGTTTTGAGATAGCTACTGTGTACATAAATATTAAAAAATAGTTTTTCATATATTGGTCTCATATCTATTACTATATTTGTTGCAGGTCTTCCAGAAAACCCTCTAACATTGAAATGGCTTAATGAAAGAACAATATTAACAACAAAAAAACCTGAACATGTTAGTTCTCTAGTGTCGCATAGAGATTACGAATCAATAGTGTTAACGAAAATGCGACAAGCTGCTGAAAGACAAAGGTTAATAGAAGAAATGTTAAAAGAAGATCAAGAAACTAAATCATAATAAAGCATCCATTTTTTTAATTCTTATCTTTTTTAAAAATAATTTTTGCACACTGTATCTTGTATAGATATGTCAAGATAGGCAAAAGAAATCATAGCGTCAAGATATTATGTGCACCACTCAATTTTAGAGAGTGGGACACACTTGCTAGGGTGAAAGATGAATATAATTCATTCCTCAAAGTGTGTAATTTGTTAATAGTAAATTAAATTTATAAAAAAATATGAAATAGAAAAATGACTACTAAATTTTAATAATTTAATGTTATAATTGAAAATACTGTGTGTTGTGAAAGAAGTATTTTATAGTATTTATTCTAAAATAAACAATTATAACATGGACATTAATGATTTAATTAGTCAAACATTGTTCCTTATGTTATCATATTATTCACAATATGTACATGTAAACATTTTTGTAACCATTAAACTTTCATTGATTGCTCAAAAGGCTTCCAGTCTTTCATAAATTCAATAACTTTTTTTCTTTGTGCATCTCCATATTCTTTTTGAGCATTTTTCCATAGAGTGTGATCCAAGTCCAACATACCACCAATGATTTCCTAAAAATTGAACAAATTTACAAATCTTCATACAGAGATGAGTTATATTTCACAGACCACTTATTAAAGATTTAATGGTTATGCAACATATGTATATTTAAGATATCATTATTTTTTTTTTAATAAATGATCTGCTCATAATAACATGTAATTTTCAAAGTCTCTTCCGTAATAATCACGCAGGTTCTACTGAGTTGTCTTGTATAATTTAAAAAGTTGTTCAAACAAATTCTAACATAACTACAATAGCAGTGTCTATTAATATATATTGGTGTGTTGTAAAGCAAACTATAAGTATATAATATAATATATTTTAAGCATCCAGTATAAGGTTTCCTTTTAAAGTATTGTAAATAATAAAATTAAGGTTTTGTTCAATTCAGTTTTTAAATATGATTATTGGTAGTTGTGCCAAATGCTATTATAAATATCCATAAAAGTGTCACTTATGATAGTGTCTGCTCTTATATGTCAAATATACACATACCTCTGCAAAAGTTCTTGAAAATAAATTGAAATCTTCTATGACATGAGCAAAACCCGGATCCATACCAAAGTCAACCCAAAAATATGGCAAACCCTTGGGAATACATTTCCTTATATTTTTTCCCTTTAGGTCGACAACTTTTTTGTTCATTGCCCATTCACCTTCACATTCTAGTAAGGCTTTTTTAAAATAAATTGATGCCATATCTCCCACATCTCTTGGTAGGGGCACACAGTTGATGACCATGTGAGGAAATCTGTTTAATTTTACAGCAGTCTCATAAAATACCACATCTTTATTTTGAGAGTTGAAGAACTGGGTGATCAGTTTTCTATAATTCTAAAAAGCAAAAAAAATATCATTAATAAATTACCAAAACAGAAATTGTCAGCAGAATTATCTCCACTATTATTTTGGTTTCATGATTTATCCTGCAGAGACCAAGTGTTAAGACAATTTATATTACCAGATTAGACATTAAAATAATTATTTCTCTGAATGAGAAACAAATGCACAAATGTCAACATTACAATTGACATAATGCATTGTGACAGGATGTACTTAAATTTTTTTTGAGGCCTTTTTATTTGCTATTTATTTAAAGCCACTCAGGGCCCAAGTATGCAATTGTAAACATATAGTAGTATAGTATAGATATGCTGTGACCTCAATTCCCATGCCAGTAAATAAAATATTTAATATTTTCATCTAGTTAGATCTGGTAATGATGAGAAAGCGCAACATTGAGATCTGTACTACTGAACACATAATGCCTCAGGTATTCTGCAGATAGTTGGGAATAGAAGTGTCAATGTGAATAGTCTTTAGAGACTATTCACATTGACATGTTTAGACATGAAGTTCCCAAATTCCCTCTCCCAACTCAGAAGGGTAAAAAGTTGTAAAAAGGAAAAAAGAAAGCTATTTGCAATATTACCATTATTTCTTCCCATATATCTTCATCTACATTTGTCACACAACTGGAATGCTGTATTGTAGTAAGAACACAGTGTCCTCTTACAAGTGACTTAGTCACAGGCAGTGCCATATAAACCCTATTACCACAACTTATTACAAGGTGTTTCAACATATTTCTTGAATCAAAGCAATAATTGCAACCTTCTAATGACCTTTCTAATGTTACATTCTGTTTTATGGCTCTTTGCTTTTCTTTCTCACTTTCACGAACATCATTTTTATTCTTTGATATGTTGTCCAAAAATATATCTTCAAGATCATCATTTGGATTTTTGCTTTTAGTTGCAGCTTTAGCTAACTCAGCATCCTCATTATAATTTGAACCATATTTTTCTTCTTGAAACTAAAAAGTTAAGCAATGTTAAAAATGAAAATATATGTAAATTAGACAAACCAACCAACCCCCCTCCCTACGCCCATGTTTGTAATGAACTGATAAAATTAACCATATATCATAACACAATTATACCTACCTATACAACTAAGGTAAGTGTTAAAGACCTAAAGATGGACCTAATAAAATGTTAACTATTCAATCATTATGGTGAAGTGAGACACAGTGTTTATCTAATTGTAAACAATGGTTGTAGGTAGAATATCACTCTGGGGAATGATCATATTACAATTATTTTTGCCTTACTACATGGAAATACTATGGAGGAAAAAGTCTGATGCTCCTTTATATACATAGTTTCCTAGTATTAAGTAAATATACAAACCATTTGAGCCAAATCATACTTATTATCATTGCCAAAGTATTTAATTCTTCCACTACCATCATGAGTTTCTGCTTTTCGTTTCTTATCTCTGTTTTGAGAGTTTTCTGAATTATTTACTAGAGGTCTATAATTTCCATTGTTTGAGGATGACATTAGCAACACTCTATTATCATTATCTTCTTTTCCTGCATCTGGATTATTTTTTCTATATTCTCGTGCTGCTTCTAACTTAGCTTTTAACTCTTCAACTAACCTCATATCTCCAAGTATTTCAGCCTTTACAATTTTTGCACCCAGTTTATTCATCTTCTCATCTGACAAATATAAACTGTTTTTGTCTCTAGTTTTAGATTTTCCACTTTCTACGTCATTTAGGTTTTGAGATGCTTTGTTAGCACTCTGAGAAACTTCACACATATTGTGTGATATGTCCTCTTGAAAATGTTCTTTATTGTCTTTTGTAATTCTATGCCAATTAAATGATTTGTTTATACTTGATTCTTTAGGCTTTAATATTTCATGTTTGTGGTCTTTTTTGGACGATGAATAATAATCGTCATCATTCGAAGGTTTTAAGAATTGTCTTGAGTTTTTGTAGCTTTCTGATGTTTGTGGTACACCAGAGCCACCATCTTTCCAATAAGGATTGAGTTCTCTACTACTTGTTGAAGGGTTATACGAATCTATATGACCTTTCTCTTTTATTTCTTTTTTTGGTCTAATATCATCTTTTGTATAAGTTTTCATCAATCCTGTCATCGACATCCAGTCATCACGAGACGTATTTTCTCTTCTTTCTTTAGATTCTGTTTTCTTCTCCACCCAATCATCAGAATCAGAACTCTCTGAAGATGAAGACTAAAAATTGAAACGAACATTAAAGTTGAATTGTTACAGTATTCAGTAGCGAAGATTTATACAAAATTGTATACTTACATTTCTTCGTTCACTGTGTCTCTTTTCTTCACGTTTGCTTTTTAAATTATGAGGTTTTTTATGTTTCTTTTTATGACGTTTTTCTTTCATTTTTAATTAAAGGCAAATGAAAATCCTATTTTGTTTAAATATTCTCCGAAGTTGTTGTTTGGTGTGTGAGTGTGACAGAAGGTAGATAATAGTAGATACATATATAATTGTAATACAGATAAAATATAATACAGAAAAATAAATGCCTGTAAAATCTTATTTAGTTTTCAAAATTTCCGTGTAGTATGATACCGTAAAATAGGGTGGATAAAGGCATAAAAAAACTAAGTATAAATTAATTAATTAATTAATTAATGAAAAAAATATATTAAAATATTAGCTAATAGTGGTTATACATACATCATAGTAAATTATGGGTATATGGTATGGTTATAGGTTTTATATAAAAAAATTAGATAATTTCTATTTAGACATATAGGGTCAAAGGAATCATATGGGGGTCATATGGGGGTAATATATATCAATATACTTTATTCTGATTGGGCTTGGTTTTAATTGTACATATCAAAGTCTGACAAGTACAGTTACAGTAATAGTTTAAAATCGGAACTACTTAATTTTAATATAATTTGAATAAAAAAAGTTTGAAAATATGTTTAGTATAATCGTCACGGCAAACGGTTCAAAAGACAACATCAGAACGTATATTATTTTAAATTTCTTGGACTTCACTTTAATACACTATCCTTCATAAAGATTTTTTCTTTTTAAAGAAAAATGAATAAAATATTAAATTTAATAACAAAAGTTACTTATGATATAAAAAAAATCCCGGTTTGATATCTATTTATCCCGCGACTCCTATTCTCCTTAGTTTATTTTACCGGTATATCATATACAGTGGTTACCGTAGACTCACATAATTTTGATCAGCTTTTATAACTACGAAAATTTAACTAAAATAAACTACAAAATAAGGGCTGAAAAGTTGAATATTTAAACTAATTGCAGGATAATCTTAAGTCCAATGTTTAATTTACAAGCAATAATAAAATATAATTTAAAATATTATAAATATAAAGAAATACAACATTTTCAAAAGACAAAACGATATAGTTTAGATGCCAATAGTAAGTCACTTAACAGTGTAATATGAACTTATGAAATTGCTCCATACTTTATAGAAGTAAAGGATAACTGCCGTTAAATGCTGGTAACATTAATATAATGTGATATTTATAATTTATCTATATACCAATGCTATTCTCAAACGCATTCTGATTACTAATAGTTTTGTGTGACACTCAAGTAGGCGAGGTGATTGATGTTTGTAAAACAAAGATAAAACGGAATTAAATAAATCTAAACTATTTTCATGAGTAGTTATTGTTGTGGATATATTTCTGTTATATTTACATATAATGAATGTTTTGGTCATTTCCAATATTTTGTTAAAATAGGACTGGGCATGGCTACACAGAGAATTCCATGAGAGTGAAATTAAATTAATAAGGTGTTTGAGTTGACAGGTACATAGTAGTTTGGACAGTTTTGTTTTTTATGTAAAACTTCCTATAGAGCGTGTACGCATTGACTACCTGTATTAATAATTATTCATAGTACTTAGTTTTACACTCGCTTTCCATCGGATGTACTTGTCGTTCAGTTTTAGCTTTTACTTTAACTTCTGATATACACTTTCTCAATTCACTTGCCATAAAATGTGTTTTGTGTATAAAAATAATGATGATTTAAAAATAACAAAAACAAAAATTTTGTAAAAAATTATATTATTATGATTGAATAATAGTTTGTTTAAGAAATTTCTCCTGCATGATGTTTTCGAAGAAAAAAAAGAAGCCATTGATTTCTCCACCAAGTAATTTTGAGCATAGAGTGCACACTGGTTTTGATAAAAGGGAGGGAAAATTTGTTGGATTACCTCTGCAATGGGCTTCACTTGTGGGTAATAACCAGGTGAGATAAAAGTGGTATCAGATAAAAAGAGCCATAAAAACTATGTATATTGTAATTTCTTTTTTTTTTGCAATATTATTTTTTGCTTTATATAGGTAAGTATCAATTTTACAGGATGTACATTACATATATTACATGTAAATTTATTTTATAGGTTTTGAAATCAACAAACAGGCCACTACCATTAGTAGATCCTTCAGAAATTACACCAACAGAAATCTTGGACTTAAAAACAATAGTGAGGGGTGATCACCGGACTACTTCTATAGCTTCTGTGTCAAGGCCAGTGTCAACAAATCCAACTTGTCAGCCAATACAGAATGGAGTTATATTACCAAAAACTTCTAATGTAGCAAGATCAAATTCTCTTAGAAGTACAAGCCCCCCAAGAGTACGAAGAGATCTTAGAAATCAACCAAACATTCCACCTTCTGTACCTGAAGAGTCCCCACCTGTTCCACCAGCTCCTCAACAGTATCCAAGTTTAAGGCGAGAGCATAGCAATTATGCATTAAATAAGCCAATTTCAGATTCTCCTGTGGAATGGGCCCAGTCTCATGAAGCTACTGTAAGACCAATAACAGAAATAAATGATAATCAATTAGCAGCTATGACATATCAAAATATACAGAATGCAAATGCCAATATGCCATATCACAATCATCCTCCGCAGACTGTGGGACATGGGATGAATGGAAATAACAATTTAGGTAAGGTTATTTAAGAACCACCCATAAACTGACAATACATACATTTCATAATTTTAATCCCCCCACTTAGTGTGTCAGGACATATTTTGCGATTTTACATCTAACTATTAAATTAAAACAGCAGTTCAGAAATTATTTTTGTTATTATATTGAAATATGACAAAATTATCTGTTTATAACCTGACAATTGTGGATTCAATTCTAATACCTGGATTGTGCAATAGCATTTTTGATCCAAATCATCCAGCCTGAAGAATAAGGAAGAATAAACTGGGTTTGATTCATCATACTATAGATTTGGTGGTTTTTATGTGCACACTATGACCTTATGAATCTTAAAACTAATAAATAATATCCTAACCTGCATTTTAAAATTTCCAAACCTAAATGAAATGAAATAAATCACTGAATTTGTATATGTAGGTGATATATATGCGGCAAGACAACAACCCGGGCCACCTGCTCCTCATGTGCCCATCACTGAATCTAAGCATGAATTACGGCTTACACACGAACAGGTAAATACTGTTTAATTTCCCTTTGCCAAATCTCACACAATATATAAAATTCATACTATTATATACTATTATCATAAAGTTGAAAAATTTATTTTTTTGCATGCTGTAATCTCTGGAACTGTTAGTTTTAATACTAATTCTTCATTTGTCAAATATGAAAAAATCATTTATTGAGGAAGTTTCTAGGCTTATATTACATTGTGACAATTGTTTTGATACACTGGTCACGTCTAAAATTTTAAAATGAATGAAATGAAGAAAGAGTTTATCATCATGACCATTTATTATATGACGGTGAACATTGTGGGTTCAATTCCACTAGGGAGAATAAAATATTTCATTTGCTTTATTTCTTCACTCTGGTAACAAGGCTAAGCTTGAACTCCGTCATTTGGCTCGCGATGCTGCAAGAAGACTTCACTGAATAAAAGTGAGGAACAGAATGTCTTAATAGGGACCAAACTGTCGTAATGGGGATGAAGTGTCGAGATTAGGTTTCCCAGCTTAGCTGCTATGTGTGGGGTACAGTTTGAAGTTGTAGATTTGCCAAAGTTATTGAAACTTAACTGCAAGGTTGGAATAATATTTACTAAATTATTAATGTTTCTTATATACTTACAAAGTTTCCACTTTTTAAAATTACTTAAAATTATATTTTATAGCTTTGTAAAGGACATTTTAACCACGCGTTAACTATAATTAACAATAAAATATGTGTAGGTGAAAGTTTTTTAACTGGTGTGTACTGAGTACTAAAGTTCAATTCCCTCCCAAGGTAGTCCACAGAATTAAAGTGATTTTATATCACGTTGTAAACAAATACTATGTGACTTCCAAGCATTTGAACATATAAAAATAATATTTTTATCACATAATAATAAAAATATTTGAAACATTTAATGTAATTTATTACATATAATTTTAATGTAATGTATTTAATGTAATTAATTATCGTATGAAATATAATGATGACGCTTATAAGTGCGTCATATAAAAAAACATTATCTCAATATAAATTAACAAGATATAATTTGAGATTTTTTTGGATCCGAGCCATGGATGTTAAATTTGTGAAGTTTTGCACACAAAAGGGGATTTCCTCATCAAATTAAATTAACTCTTAAAATATTTTGTGGACATAAAGAAAATAAGATATTTGAAATTAAGGAAATAAAAAAAGATATATGTATTTTTTGGAAACGTTTTAGTGACATTAACGTAAATATAAATACTAAATAACGAAAAAATTTTAAAACGCTTTCCGTTGTCCCTTCCTTCCGGAAACCAGGGTAACAGGTCCATGCTATGAAAATATTACACATTGTCGTCGGATTTAAGAACGTGTACAAATTTTCAAGAAAGTTGAACGACTACGATACGATAAATGGTACAAAATAGAGTTGCAATATTGTCTTACATTGTTTGATATATGAAAGATAGATGAGCAAATACGGATGAAGCTAACATAAACGTGATAAAAAAAAACAGTTTACGTTTTCTAAGTTACAAGAGTTGTAATTAGCATGCAGATAGCTATTTAGTTTACTTGCTTTGTGACACTGTCCTGGAAACCTTATTTACGTAAATCGCTTTGGGATGTAGCGCACGACCTCGTCGATCCTTACCTCGCCCTTTGATACCATGTAGTCTAGATATTTATTTTTATACTGTTCTTGTATTCAGTTCAAGGCATTATATCTAGTTCTTTGCTGAAATGTATCAAATTTGTCTCAATTGGGAGCTAATATAAATGAACATTAAAATGTATTTATTACAATCCGTCCATTTCGACAGATTCTCGGACAATCTGAGCAGATTACTATTGAACTTTAATAAAGGATTGTCCTTATTGCCATGATTGTAATATATATTTTTTGAAGAACAATTTTTGTTTTCATCTCGTTCTTATAAAGGATAATATAATTTTTTTTTTCAATGTACATTGGTACTTTTATCTAGGTTTTTTTTCCAGCCAAAAAAGTTAAAAGTATTCGTGTCAAAAACTACAGTCAATTTGCAAAATCTGATAATTTTACTACTACGTCGCGAAACGAAGTTTAGAGCAAATATTTTAAAAACATCTTTTCTTTGAGTTTACTTTGTGTTCTTTCTTTCGATGCCAAATAATTGTTATTTTAAACTATTAATTTTAATATATTACATAGTTAACGTTAATTTAATATAATTCTTGATTGTATAATTTATTTAGAATTGTTGAGGGGTGGAATAAATAAAATAAATCATACGAAATATTTTTTGAAATCGTATAATGAAAATTTGAATGGGTGCAGGATCCTAACCAAAGAATAACGAAAGCCAAAAACGGGACTACATAATGGCCACGACCGTTCTGTCAAGAGCGTAACGATTGAGAAGAGAGGATTCTAACCCTTGATAACAATGTATGGCTTAGTGGTAAAAGCGTTTAGATGGCTTGTAATTGATGCGGGCAAGTCCAGCTACGCTTAAATGTTATCGAATTTTTATGCGTCATTTAAATATATTTTTCTATCGTGTAATCGAAATAACACTTGAAAACGGTAAATATAATAGCACAAGTGTTTGAATTTATATCGTTTAGCGTATCAAATAAATGGTATAGTGCTGTAAAATTAATATTTTAAATAACTTTGGTTCAAAAAAGACAAGAATAAACCACGCTCTTATACTTATCATCTTTAAAGTTATAGATGCTGTCCTATAAAAAATAACAACTTTGTAAATATAAAAATAAAGTTGATAAAAAATCCCCATCGAACCCACGTGTGCAAAAAAAAAATGTTTTCAAGGTAGAATGTTGCAAAATCGGTGTTTTTGCGTTTTTCAGTTAAACGGCAAGTTATATCATGAAAATAGCCGAGACAAAAATTATTCATCGTACAATTGTTTATAAAAACTGTCTGTACACTTTTTTTTTCTAAGAATCACCATTTCGGAGATAGTGCGACGTAAATAAATTAAACTTGGTTATAATATATTAAGTATACTAATACTAGTATAATGAATGTGTTAATAATATTATAATGAATAATTTTTGTAAAAGGTTTAAGGCTTGAACTTTGTGTTAAGGCGCCTCTTCAATCCCATACATACATTTTGGCTTTATTCTAACCAGATTGTAGAACTGAAAAAAATAATAATTGAAATATCTTTTGTACTAGGGTCGAGCTTAAAGCCACAAAGCCAAAAGCCACAAATATTAAGATTCAATTTTTTTTTATTTAGTTCCGTGCAGCCCTACGTTTAGTAGTAAGTGAAGGCGATCCACGAGAATCATTGACCGGGTTCAGTAAGATCGGCAAAGGCAGTACGGGCGTGGTGTGTGCGGCCACGGACACGCGCACGCGCCGGCGCGTCGCCGTCAAGATGATGAACCTCAGGAAACAGCACAGACGAGAACTCTTGTTTAATGAAGTGGTAAATTTGGTTTTTGGAATTTTTAAAATTTACAACCGTTTTCTAAATAAGTAATATTTATTTAAATTTATATTTTTATTTCTTCGCTCTAGTGTCGAGTCACAGCGCGGCGTTGAGTTCGCCACTAAACATGCAATACTTCCAAAATTCTGTGGAAAGCCCACTTTCCTCCTCCGAGAGCCTCAAAACTAGTTTCCCACTGCTTAGCCTGCTGCGTGCGAGATACAGCGTGAAGTTGATTTATGTAATAATAATTTGTAGGTAATAATGCGCGACTACCCGCACCCCAACATAGTGGAGATGCACGCGTCGTACCTGGTGGGCGACGAGCTGTGGGTGGTGATGGAGTACATGGCGGGCGCGTCCCTCACGCAGATAGTCACGCGCGCGCGCATGGACCCCGAGCAGATAGCCACCGTGTGCAAGCAGTGCCTCAAGGTGACACTTACCTGCTACTTACCTACCGCCTACTTACTACTTACCCTTCGTTTACTTGCCATTTAGCCACCACTTAGCCGCCACCACCACCATTTACCACTTCCTACACCTAATATTTGCCTACCACTTACCTTTATTTCTTGTCCATGTAATTCTTTTGAACTGCCGAAAATTGCTGTAGGCTAGTAATGGCCTTTACATCGTCGTCGAAGAAGAAAGCCCATGTATCTCATCATCTCTCTCTCTCATTGCCTCTACCTCATGCCTAACACATTTTTCTATACCTTTCACATTTCTATTCTATTTATTCCTACCCTGCTGGGCGCTCAGTACTTCACAAAAATTTACATAAATGTAAATATGTTAAACAACGTGGTACAAAAAGATATCTATTAATTAATACATTTTATCATTCTACCGTGTACATAATATGTTGCTTGAAATTATTTTATTTTTTCAGGCATTAGCATATCTTCATGGCCAAGGTGTGATTCATCGAGATATAAAATCTGACTCTATACTCATGACTTCAGATGGGAGAGTAAAACTGTCTGATTTTGGATTTTGTGCTCAAGTATCACAGGTACGATATTATTATTGTTGGTACATGGTTTAATTATCACTTTAAAAGACCTTGAAATATTTATATCTTTATGTATGTTTCTATATATATTTTTATACAATGCTTTATCATGCATGTGCCGTTATACTTTTTTATGCCTAAAAGTTGATCTCCTTTAAATTAAACTCTTTCCTAAACACAAATGTTAAATTTAGGAGAGTATAATGCGATATTGCTAAATATTCTTTTTATTTGGCGATTTCTAACGTTGTAACTCAAAATTGTTACGTGGAGAGCAGAGAGAGTGTAGTGACCGAGTTACTTTGGCGGAAAGATATAAAAAATTTAGGTAGTGTCTATTCGGAGTTAACTGAGTGACTGTAAAAACAAAATGGTGATATAGTCAGCTGTCCGTTAATTTTAAAAGTCGAGTTATTCTGAAATAATTATTTATATTACGTTGTAAATTAATCAACCAGTCCGAGCTCTACATCTGCGTTACTGCGACGTTGTGTTACAATAAAAAAAAATTACTAATGAATATCGAACACACTTGTGACTAAAAACTGGCCTCATTGGACAAGAAACTTATAAATAATTAACAAGCCGGAAATAAAATTTAAAGAAAATCAATTAAAAGTATATTTTTTATATATTATTTTTTTATTATAATAAATCATTAAATAAATATTCCTATAGTAAATTTATTTAGTGC
>DVQM01000455.1:0-17434 GCA_018231645.1 Heliconius ricini
TGTACATTGCCCAATACAGCTAGTGTCCAACTGAAGTTTTGTATTTTGGCCAGAATTAGCCGAGAAATATAGTTTCTGCTGTGGGTTCGTTTTCAGTAATAAAAACACCGAATAGTCGGCTATACCGAAATTCTGTACTCGTGAAAACTCAAAAATTAAATTTAATATATTGTAACTTTCAATCGGATACGTATAAGCGAGTGCTTCTCAATATATATTTTTTATATATTAGTAAAAAATACAATATACAATAAATTTATATATATATATACATATATGTTTATATTACATATTACTTCATACAATTCAGCTCTATTTTATGAATGTCAAGAATTCGATTTAAAAATAATATAATAAATTTTCAATAGGGTGAAATATGAAAAACCCCATGGGTGTTGGTTGTTGCCGTGCCATTAAAATATTCCTCTCCGGGCGCGTGTCACTGTTGCGCAGTATGTCACGTGTTCACGTGGCCCCGTTGTTCACGTTTCTCAACCCTAAGACTGGCTTCTGTTTGTCCATAACTTTAAATAGCCCCAACGTGCTCCGAAGTCCTTCAATTCCTCTAGAAACTTATTTGTTGTATGACGCGAGACGAACGAATTCTATTACAATCTCATGAAATATTTTAACTTGACTATAAACGTGTTAAAATTACGTTTTTGTATCCCTGATATCGGATAGTATAATCAAACATGATTGTTGTTAGTACAGACACTTTAATAATTTAAACTAGCTTAATATCGTTTTTCTTATATGAAAATATAACTTTTTTTTTACATTTACATCATCTAACTGCAATTACCAAGTGACTCTTTTTTTAGAAATGAAAACAATTGCCACGTAGTTATAGTAATATTGCTGCCTCCACTGTGGCATTTTTGATGCCTTTGTTTAAATTAAACGCGTAACTTATTCTGCATTCAACCACATTCATTATTTTAACGTGACATTACAACATTAAGTTTGAAATGTGGTTGCAAATTTCATTCAAACTTTGCTGTTAACTAGTTGCTTGATGAAGTGCGTGTATAACTAGAGCTTTGATGAAAATAAATAATTTGAAAGTGAATGTCTCGTAAAATACTCCGTTTTCATTTTCATACATCATGTCATAATGTGGTCATGAATAACCAACGAAATTAAATTTTCAGCACATACATACATAGATAATACAAAACATGTCTCTTTGTATGTGTCCCAAGTGTCCCCTAATATTGTTATTGAAATAATTATTTACAACAGCGACCAGAGCCGGCGCCGGTTAGTTTTAATTACCCACGGAAGCGATATTTTATACAGTGAATGTATGGCGCGAATATGATATGACACAAATAGCTCATTATGACTGTGACATACTTAAATGGAAAAATTATATGAAAATGTATTCTTAAAATATCATCGCTAAAATGAAACTACATATTCAGTCAATTAGCTTCTCTATGCTATATTCCGCACACAGCAAGGTATGCAAAGGAAACCTACACACTCCGACACTCCGTTTCTCATTTTCCGCCGATTTAACGGAAATCAACACAGCGCCTTGCCTCGACTCCAGACCGAAGCAGTGAAAATATAAATTTAATTAATTATATTTCTCGTTTGGCGATCGAACCCACAACCAGTCGCGTACAGTGCACACGCGGACACTTGTGCCTCTGCGCCACGACAGGCCTCACTGCAACGTAGCGCTCTAATTAAAACTACGTGCAGTCTAATGAGATCGCTCTGAATGTGACAACGCATAAATCCAGCGTAATAAACGCAACATCCGTTAAATAGGGCCGAGTCAGTCAAATTGTCCACAATGCGATTATTCCATTACATGAAAGCTGCTGCGACCGCACGCTTAAACATATACTAGTGATGTACTTATAGGCTGCGTGCCTCGTCTAGGTTCCCCGGTAATGTCCACGGCATTAAATATTCAGAAACATTAAAAGCATTCGTGCGGTAATCCACGTAAATAGTTAGCCCAAATATTTTCGTACTATTCCAAGAACGTTACATGTTTCCAATTATTTATGTAATGTTATAATAATTTTTCCATAGGCAGGTTCAGTTTTAACGAACCGTGTATTATTTTTTGACGTTTTACTATAGTGAATCTAATTAAAATGTATTAATTTATTTTTAAATATGTAAAATTCGGCGCAAAGTGGGGACCGGAGTATCTTAACACTTAAGTTTCGTTTGCCTACAATACTGTGTCCGGGATGCAGCGTGAAACTGATTTATTTATTTTAAATAAATGAAGTATCTTAAGATAAATATGTATCTAAAAAAACATAATCTTTTCAGTTTGTCTCAAGTACGACGACCATCACAGTTGGATCCGCATGGTACAAGGGGCGTTCTTGCTCGCGCTCTCGACGTGTGGGAACAAGCTTCGAGACTCACTTTCACAGAGATCAACTCGGATGAAGCTGACATTGTCGTGTCATTTGCTAAGTAAGTCTATTTTCCATCCTAAATCAAATGTAAAACACCGTCTAAATGCTCGTACGAACTTCACAGAGCTTTATCAGTGACGGGACATCTACGTTTTAGATTGTTTTTACAAAAATCGTTTCCTAACACCTTGACACTTGTATATCCTTTGAATTATTACCTTTCGTTGTTTCTTTGTTATGTTATTTATTTTACTGAATATATACATAAATGTAATATATATACAAGATGGAATAAAATCTATTATTTATATACATATATGTATATATTTAAAATAAATTTGAAACTAACTAACACCTACAAATTTTTAAATAAAAGTTCAAGAGACGTTCCTTGATTTATTGTCATGATAATAAATAATAATCAAGTAAGGATTTGGGGGACACGTCCTATCTATTTAAAGGGATTTGCGATGTTCTCGTGCGACGCATTACAATAGAATATGAACAAAATACGTTTTTCTATTTAAAATGTAAAAATATACTATCTTGTGCTATCTTGTGTAAAATATACTAACATGTGCATATAAGTATAAATAGGTGTTTATTTAAAAAAAAACTTGTTAATGTTTCTCTTGCGCTTGATAAATAGAATCGTAGGAAAGAATAATAAATTATCTTACTTTTAAAAATTTGATTAACTTTCATTATATCACATATTCAACTATATGTTTAAAATTAAAAATATTTAAATAATATTTAAAACAAACATTTTCTCACAAAAAAAAACAATATACCAAATAAAGTTTGGTTACCTTATGACAGTAGATTTAAGGCACACTATTCCTTTCGATTTCCTTCACTGAAAGAACGTGACTTACTAAATCCACTTTGCTATTAATCTAATAGTTCCTTCTTACGGTAAATTGTATCGTTCTTGCTGTGCGAGTTTCATTAGCAGTCGTTAACACAGTTTCAGTTGAACGTACGTGAAGTACGTACATTATATAATATTATTCTACAAATCAAAAATTAAATCAGCTTCACCTTGCATCACGCACACAGCAGTGTAGACAGAGGGAACCTTGTGTTAAGACACTCCGTTCCCCACTTTCCGTCGAATTTTAGAGGCATTGCGTGTTGAGAGGCGGAATTCAACGCCGCGCTTTGCCGCGACACCAGAGCGCAGGAATGAAAATGTAAATTTAAATAAATATTTTCTTTTACTCGAGTTTGGATCGAACCACAACCAGTCGCGCTTATAGCCACATTTAGTGCCCCTGCGCCACGACTGACCTTAATAACTTTCCTATTATTCAAAATGTAAATTACAGTAATAATTTAAAAATAAAAATAGCATATATTTCTTAAAAATGAATTTACATAAAGATACAATACAAATTAAACAGAATCGAAAACAAGAGTTGCATATCGCACGAGAGTAGGATAAAGTTTCACTTATTATTAGATCAACGTAGACGACGATATGAGAAAGTACCGACTACAAAAACCTCCACCGAGGACATATTGCGACCGCCATATTGCTTGGAACGAAGCAAACTTGCAGCATAAAGTTCAGCGTGGGCTACATAAGTTTTTTTTTCTCTTTTTTTTCTCGAGAATCGAGACACAGGCGACGGCAACTTGGGATCACGCGCACTCACTTATTAGTTGTGACGGGATACTTCCCAATGCTCGACACGAGCTCTGATATCGTATGATAACGTTTCCTAACTTTTAGTTAATTTACGAGTTTGTTTTTTTTTTCAGAACAAAGACAAGGTGTAATTGTTAGGTAATTTACTATTTACTGTTGTATTTCTTGTCTATTGCTGGACGTGTCGGTCAATAATACTTGCTGTTAATCTAATGATTCATAATTTTTTTGTTACAAGGAAAGTAGGCCATTTTGATATCAAGTTATACCATAACAATAAAATTGAACTTAATTTTACGAATGCAAACGGCGTTCATTTCCGCCACTCAACGCGGAGTGACTAAGATGGAACGAAACGGAACACCACGGAACACCAGGTTCCCTCTACCTATCCTCTTGTATGCGTGGTAGAATGTGAAGCTGATTTTATTCTGAAAGCCTAAGAATATAAAACCAATATAAACAAATATATGATAAGACATAAATCAATAAGACACCATGGAAAGTTTATACGGGCCGTTAACTTATATTACTCACTATAAAAAGCTTCCGTTTTCTACGATATTCACGCCAAGTTAAATAAATGAATATAAATACATAAGTGTAAATACATATATTAACAAATAAATTATATATTGTGTGTATATAATGCTACATTATTTAAAATATGCTTAATTTAGCCTAATTTATTTAAATATTGCAACTAATGTTAAAACGTGTAGTTAGCGTTAAAAATCGTTTTACCTAATAGAAAATAAAATAAAAAAATTACTTAATTTTAATTAAATTTAATCAGATTGGATAGTTGGCAAATTCAACGCCATTCTGCCGTGATTATAGCTAGCTAAACGACTTTCCGTATGCGTCTCCAGGATTTATTACGCCTATAAAATGATGTATCTCTTGATAATAAAGGATTTATATAAGTTATATACTTATACGATTTTCAGTACGTAGTGCATAAATTACATATACAGTGAACAATTCAGTTAATTGAATTGTAAAAGAAATAACTAACTTTACAAACATATTTTTTTTATTATTAGTTAGTAAGATCTATGCGCCTTTACAAAATAAATGCATTTTGTGGGTGTGTCAATCATCTTTAAACTCAAAAACTTTACATTGGAACTGTGAAACTTTACATTTGAACATGTATTATATATCAGCACGAAGCTTATTCATTCTACGTTGCCCCAAAAAAGGTAAAAAGAGTTAAATAAAGGAATTTTACTTTGATAAAAACCTTTTGGTGATCGTTTGTAGTTTGAAAAATGTATCGTAACTATACCAGCACTTTTTCTGTCTGTTTTGTACTAGGATTAGAATTGTAAAATGAAATATTTATATATTTACAGAATGCAATAAATTACATTAACATTTTTTTTTAAATTCTATTAAATATGTCTTTGCGTGATATTCCAATGTTATTTAAATCGAAAAAATATCAAAATATGTAAAATAGATATACTTATTGCATGATTCTAGAATCTACAACGAATAAAAGGTATTTCGTTCACTTTTATCGTTCTCAATCTCTTTCACATTTTATTACACACATAAAAGCAATGAGTCGCAACTCGCAAGTGCGATCATCACCGCATACACACACACATGAGAACTTATATCGATACATCGAAAAGTACTTTTATACTTTACCGCCAATATCGACTAATGGCAAAACTTTCCCGCAGAAGCTCCATAGCGTTCTGCTAATACTGCGTGAAATATTCATAGACAAAGTCTTTCAGCTATTTTGTTTGCACGAAAAATTATTAGATTGGTAGTGTCCGAGATGGTCCCGAGAGAGACAAGTTTGATTGCTGTGCAGACTCGATGTCGGCCGCAGTCCTGTTGAAATGAATATATTACTCTATTTTCATATGCGAAGCTCATCATGTAATTTACATAAATATAAGTGAATGATGTTATATTGTGGCTTACTCAAATAAAAACGATATACAAAATAAGATATTGATACAGAAAAACCGTTGTAATGTATCTCTATATAAAATATACACAGATTCGGAGATAAATAGACATATACGTGCAAACATATGGATGGCTGTACCCACTTGCACAATCACTAAAGAAGCTTCCTCCACTATCATTATGACAATCTTAGCCATTTTAATCTTCATAATTGCCCTCTTTCGAATAGAAGTTTATATCGCCAACTAGCGTTTAGTCTTAAGACGACGAAGCTGAGTTTTATAGTTTCGATGAACAATTTTCAAGAGCTCTCGTTGGGAATTCTGATGGCGTTGCACAAGCTTTTTTAGCGAATATCTATTTAGAGTCTTCTTCATATTGCTTACAATGTAAAATATTTCACGGTACCAACGTTTTTGTTTTTACTGATATTTTTTTTATATTCTTTTAGACGATATCATGATGATGCTTATCCCTTCGACGGTCGGGGCTCAGTACTTGCACACGCATTTTTCCCGGGAACAGGTCGTGGTGGTGATGCACATTTCGATGATGATGAACTGTGGCTCTTGCAACCTAACAACGACGAGGAGGAAGGTAAGAGTAAATGAAATCGCAAATGCAATATTTAAATTAAAAATATGCTACATACAAATACACAACATTAATATCAACAGTTACTCAATGTTTTAACAAATTCTACTAATGAGATTATTATTATAATATGAACACGCTTCTTGGTAGACAGATAATCTATCCAGACATTTTGGTACATAACTATAGTATAAGCATACAAGACAATATATTCTGGACTAAGATCCGAAATGCCTCATATATCAACTAGGAAGTACTATACTACTAGTAAAGTTTATATAAAAGAGTAAACATGTCACGCCGTTAAGCAGTTTAATATTTTTCACAACCATAAAGTAATAAGATAAGAATAATTTAATAATTTGGTACTTTATATTGTTAGTGTTGAATCGAAAAATAATTTAAAAAAAAACTTTTAACTTTATGGTTGGGATAAATCATATCTTAAAGAGCATTTTTTCTAAGTAGAATAAATAAGGAATATATGTATTATATAAAGTTATCGTTTTATATATCGCGTTTTATATAATTTTTTAATCTATACTATATCTATATTCAATATATATAATACTTGGCATAAATAACAACAATATATAATAGATAGTCATTATAAGGCTTAGAAATAGAGCACTCCGAATACATCACAGTTGCGACTACGTAATCCCGCTCGATGCATGTAGTACAAACACGATCGGAACCCAATGCGAGGCTCGACCGCAGCGCCGACACACAGAACACAACAGCCGTACTAAGGTCGGCCTATAACACCGCACGCGTGATAATTCACCAAAACAGCGGATATGTCGACGCTTTGTATTTCCCTGTTCGTATTCAAACATTGACCAATATTAACGCAATGTTTTACAGGAACGTCATTGTTCGCTGTGGCCGTTCATGAATTCGGACATTCCCTCGGCCTCAGTCATAGTTCAGTAAAGGGCGCGCTCATGTTTCCATGGTACCAAGGAATACAACCCAATTTCGTTTTACCAGAAGATGACAGGAATGGTATTCAACAAATGTATGGTAAGAATCTATAATAACAATTATCTTAAATGAAAAAAACTTTTTCTAAATAAGTATTTATCTTAAATGTATTATGTTTAATCATTAACTGTAAATTTTTAGGACCAAAAGTTAAAAGACCTTGGGCTAAAATACCTTACTATAGACCAATAGAAACGCCGCCGCCCACGACTACAACTACAACAACCACTACAACCACAACAAGAAGACCTCACATTCATAGATATCCTACACATCGGCCTTATAGTCCTCGTATACCAACCAAATACCCAGTATACTATCCTGAGAGGCCAAATTATCCTGAAAGATCTTATCCTGAAAGACCAAGTTATCCTGAGAGACCGAATTACCCTGAAAGACCAAACTATCCTGAAAGGCCAAATTATCCTGAACGGAATCCCTACTATCCAGATCGTCGTCATTACAATACAACAGAGGAACATCCACGGCGGCCCACTCATCATTATCCCCGCACCACGGAAACCACGACCCATGCAACAACATACCGCCCTCACTACCCCCACGTTCGTCCCGAATATCCAAGCCACCCAAGGCCCAATTATCCCACGGACTCTGGCCAAAATTATCCAAAGAAAAAACCTTATTATCCCGTTAAAACCACAACTGCAAAACCAGCACCGCCTTCAGATAAGCCAGATACTTGTGATACTAGTTATGATGCTGTTTCTCTCATAAGGGGTGAACTCTTTATTTTCAAAAATCGGGTAATTATTTTTTTAATAAATTTATATTTATAATATTTATGATTTTAAAAAATTTTTACTCTTTATTTTTTATTATTATTGCTAATAAAAATAACAAATGCATCACATTTTAGTATCATTGGAGGATAGGAGCAAATGGTCGTTATACGGGCTATCCAATTGAAATATCCAGGATGTGGTCGGAACTTCCGAAAAATCTGACTCACGTTGACGCTGTTTATGAGCGACCAGATCGTAAAATAGCTATTTTTGTTGGTAAGTTAAATATAATAAATATATAATTATAAACATTTATTATTTATTAATATTTTTTTAGATAAAGGAATGTATCCTGGAATGTATTTGTATTCTGCTATTATTGCTATCATTTTTTAGACAGTATATGTTCTATTTTAGGCAAGCAGCTGTACTTGTTCGATTCGCAATATTTATTACCGGGATATCCTAAAAACTTAGTACAGCTAGGATTACCTGAAAGCATAGACAAACTGGATGCGGCCATGGTTTGGGGTCATAATGGCAAAACATACTTTTACAGTGGCACCATGTATTGGAAGTAAGTTACATCCCTAAAATCATTATTATATAATATAAATATTAATTTTATTTTAGCTTCACGGTGTTTTCCGTATGTAGCAGTGTAGGAAGGTTAGCGTTAAGGCTTGGCTTCGCACTTTCCGTCGAATTCTGGAGACGTGTTGAACGAGTCGAGAAGTCTAGAGAGGGTTAAGCGGCAGAACTCAACGTTGCTGTTTGCATCATTACCAGAGCGGAAAATAACAAATATTTCATTCAAATCAAATATAATATCTTCTCAAAATAATATTTTCTCAAGTGGAAATCGGACCCACAACCTGTGGCGTTTGCAGTTATTTTTTCCAATAATATTAACAAACTTCTGTCTATTTGTGTATGTCATTATTTTTATTATGATATGTTATTATGTTTAGCTATACATGTTACAATAATATTTTTTATTTATTTGAACTTTATAGGTTTGATGAAGATATAGGGCGCGTTGAGCTTGATTACCCTCGCGATATGGCGATGTGGAAAGGAGTTGGATATAATATCGACAGCGTGTTCCAATGGAAAGACGGTAAATTACTTTCTTTATGAATGAATTTTAGTTATAATAAAGTACCTAGTTAGGTATATAGGCATCATTTTCGTAATTATACTATAACCACTGATTAGTGTTCGTACTGTGATTTTAATTTATCCTTAGGTACGTTGTATATGTAAGTTCTATAGCATTACTTAGGTACATGTATCTAAGTAAATTATTTCTTAAATTGACACCCATTAAAATTTTTATTGTATAAAATAAAAATACCTAATTAAAGTTTAAAAATAACATTAAAAATATTTTGTCCTTGCAGGCAAAACTTATTTCTTCAAAGGAAAAGGTTTTTGGAAATTTAACGACTTACAAATGCGGGTTGAACATGAAAGGCAACATCCATCAGCACCATTTTGGATGTCGTGCCCCAACGAACGCGCCGGACGGCGTGCCCCATTCCGCGCTCCACCCGCTCCAGGGTCAACCCTACGCTCCCCTAGTGCTGCACCTATACACAAAAGTTACTTACTTCAATATTGTACTTCTATTATATTATTAATATTTACGGTCTTTCAATATAAATTGTAAATAATTTGTAATATTAATAAGTGTGCCACTATTTTTATTGTTGTGTAATTTAGATTAAATATGTATAATGTGAATCGACAAGTACATATCGATAATGTCTGACGCAAACCTATGAATAAGTAATTGCGCAAATCATGCACTGCCTGTCTTAGTAAGTAAATTATTGATTGTATATAAAGTAAAATACATTTACATACATACTATTAGTGTAATATTAGGAATGAGGCATTTCGTTTTAATTTTGTAATAATGTATGTACATTTTGATCTCAAGATGATCGAGTTTTCATTTTATAAATGTAAGGTATATAACACCATTTATTTAGCATCTGTACAGGTAATCTCTTGATGTCAGTATTTAAGTTACTTAAAATAAAATTACATATTGTTCATCGATAGTTATTGTGAAACAAATTATTTTCTTTTGATTAATAAACGTTATGAAATAATAATTAAATGTTTAAAATATTTGTTAATATTTAATAATTGTATACAAGTATTATGGAATCCACACGTATGCCTTAATAGAGATATATTATAACCTTCGAAAATGAAGTGTAAATTATAAAATGTATAACTTTTAAAACAAAACTATTTTGTATGATAACAACTACTCATATGCTGGTTAGAGGTTCACATATTCTGTAATTTGTAATATATGTAGCAGTAGATTTTTATACATTATGAATAACTTTTATCGAAACTAAGTAATTTTTATATATTAATAGAATTAAGTTATATTGCATTACTTGTATCGTATCGTCTTTGTATGTGCTATAAATAAGAATCAAATAAAGTGTCCTAATCTATATACTTTAAAATAGTCAAGTATTTTATCAAAAGTTGTTGTGTTGTAATTCATCTACAATTGTCAAAAAAAGATAATTTCCATATTATCAATTAAATCACTGTTTAAAAACAGTCATGCATGAATGTGTCAATAGCTTTCCAGAATAAATATGGTGCTTTCAATAGTTAGTTATTGTACAGAATGAATTAAAATTATTTTTATATGGTGATGTCCATAAATGTTGTATGACTATCGAAATTATAGTGTACCTACTAGATTTGCATTAATATAGTAATATTCTTCCATTATGTTACTTTGTGAAACAATTTAATCATAAATTTGTGCAATCAGCAAAATATCTCTCATATTTTATATTAAAAAAAGCTTTAGTATTAACAAAATAATGGCCAATTTGCTTTGCATCCTGTTATTTTAAATTCATTCATATAGACTCATAGGTAGTTACAACAGTATGTTTTGGTCACAAATAATATAATAATAACTGTGATATTTACTTTTATTGAAATGCCATTGGCAATAAAAATAATTCAAAATTTGTAAGCTTTTAAAATAAATGCTACTCAGTAAATTTTAATTGCAGTTTAAAGTAACTCTTAGACTAAGTAATTAAGAACAAATAAAGATTTTTTTAAGATTTCATCTTCTCTTTTATTTGCATACAGCCATTATTCTATAATAATGTAGAATATTAAATATTTTACATATATTGAACTCTATTTATATCCAGGAGGCGTAAACTAGGACACTTTGTAACTTTCTTTTTTCATTTCTCTTTCTCCAGTCTGATAACACAACCCTTAACACAATGTTTTAGTGGAATATGAAAAAACAGTATTAAGACATCAAATAACAAGTTGTCCATGCTTACCATGCCATATGGGGCAATATAGCATAAAACTAAAATATAATATAATGAATACAAGCATTAAGAAGACGATTTGGTGGAATTGCACTTATAAAAAATGCTCTTATTATTTTACTATAACAAATATAGTAGTTAAGTTATTAGTAGTTAAGCCTCACCTTATGTACATTCTGTACATATAGCTATATTAAAAATAAATAACTTATCTGTTCTATTCTGTTCTTTTTATTATGACATTCCAAAAAAACTTATCACTGTAATTTTGAATAATTTAAAATTTTAAAATCTTTACACAAGAAAAGATAGAACCTAAAGTCATAACTTCTATGACAAAGTTTTGATTACTCTCAATAATTCAATAAAACAAAAAAAATATTATAGAGTTTACCCTTTATCATAAAATGCAAACACAGGACAGTCAGCTTCAGAGCAGACTTAAGCAACACAGTCTGTTAAAATTGGTTTAAAGTTTTACTTTCCAACTATAACTTTATCTAGCAATATTCAATTGTAGACAACTTATAATAAAACAAAAATTAAATAATTTATCTGTATAGGTAGGTTATTCAAAATAAAATGTAAACACCAAATATAAAAATTATTATTAATTACCAAATATATTATTAATTACCAAATATAAAAGCACTGTGCATTGACTCAACACTGCTCCTTGCCTCCACACCAGTGTGAAATGAAAATAAAAATTTATTAAGATATGGAAACATAAATACTTCGTTTTCAGGAGTGGATAATGAACTTATTTTTTTTATAATTCAAATACATCATATATATTTTTTGTAATTAAGCTTCAAAGATTAAATAAAGTAAAAGACAAATATTTTATATAATACTTTAATAAATACTATTGCTATATCTTTCTTTTGTGTTTATTTATTATTATTATTTAATTGTACATTGCTTTCGTCGAAACCCAATTTAGTCCAATCTTCTTTTGCCATAAGGTTGTGTTCCATGCGACAAGCTAAATAGTCTTTGGCTTCATCTCGACACATGGAATTATTACTATTATTACTATACAAACAATTCATGTATTTAATCATAACTTTCTTGCAAAGTCCATCGTGATCAAGTGGAAAACTGCCTTTATCAGGTGGCGTAGGGATGAATTGTTTTTGTCCAAAAGTCATAGCGGTCGACATTTTGCATCAGCGTTATATCTTATATAACGTAGAAATAAGACATAAATGTATTTTAAGAACTTACACAAGATAAATAAACACAATATTTTGAACGAGAAAATACTAAATAAGTATCAAAGTTTATTGTTTATCTTGAATTTTCAATTACCTAACGTCACAAAAGGCCGATTTGAGCATGAGGCAGATGAATGGTAGTGCCAACATAAAAACAAAAAATAAAGTTCAGTCAATAGATATAATTTAAGACATTTACAATACATACATATAAAAACAATTTATATCGAGGTATGAATTAATATCAGTCTAACATTTCCTACACAGTAAAAATTGTTTCAATATATCATGAAATACAAAAATATACAGATCTCGATATGGTGTCAAAAAATGTTTTTTACACTGGGTTAATTAATTTAAACTAATTTGTGCTCAAGAAAACACACAGTTGTGCCCCTGAGCTACGACGGCCTCTGAAAAAAATTAAAACATTGATTTTATTATTCTGGGATATGTCAGGAATACGTTTTATGCATTTATAAGTACAATAATGTTTCAATTTAAAGATATTGACAAAAATATTTTAATATTTACATTTTATAATATGAAGGATAAATAGAGAACATAAAACGATCATGTAATCAATTGAACATCATTTAAGGACAATAGAAATGTAATATGGAATTTATAGAACCGTAAAACGGGTATAGAAAAACTATAGTCTGGGCTGACGCAAGTTTAATTTCCGTTTTTATAATAATTTAAATTCTTATAACAGATATTTTTTGGCGTATATGTTGAAAACATAGTTTTTTTGAATAAATTTTAATTACATAATTCATAATACATTTATATAATATTCATAAACCCTATTCAAACCTAAGAAACCTATTTAAAGTTAATTACTTAACAAATATGCTTTCGAAACTATTTAATTATTTCTAACTTATTCACTATATATCGTATCCATTGACTTCCCAACCAATCCTAAAATAATTTTATTGGTCATAATTTAATTGTGACTATCATATAATTATATTATTGTATTTCATAATACATTATGAGTGTAAAAATACATTTTACCATATATTGATTGTTTAACCAATACCACAGACTCATACTCCAATTTAAATTATTGTTATATTTAAAGTCGGTAATATAGTGAAAATCTAACTTAAAATATAAAAATGTTTCTACCTACCCGAATTTGCAGTAACCCTTTTGTAGCTCATCAGAACTATTGGTTGCATATTACATCACTATGTTTTCACATTTTGAAGCTATGCTATACCTTTTGAGTATATGTGTTCTGTGCTATGCTATATAGCTATATTAATCAGAACTTAGCTAACATGTCAAATTTGACATATTTTTCACGTGTTGTTGTTTTGATTTTTAAAAGTATATTAAACCTGAGGCGGATAATTCACTAAATATTGTAAAGTTAAATCAAATAGAATATGACAATTTTCATAAGGTTTTAGATTTGTCAATTTCAAAATAACTTAATAATGTCACGTTTAATTATTAAAAACTTACCTAACAAGGTAAAATAATATAATATTGACTTATTTTAATCTTAACCTTATAGACTTGCTTCAATATGTTTAATATTAATTTAATTTTAGGTAACTACGAATAAGTTAAAAGAAATTTTTGGAGAGAAGGGAGAAGTCACCGATGTACAACTAAAATACACAAAAGATGGAAAATTTAGAAATTTTGGTTTTATTGGGTATAGAACCGAAGAACAAGCTTCACTAGCAAGAGAACATTTCGATGGAACTTTTATAAATAGCATGAAAGTAAATGTACAAGTCTGTGCTAACCTAGGAGATGAAAAAAAACCCAGAGCCTGGAGCAAATATGCAACTGATAGTACTGCTTACAAAAAAATACATAAAGATGACATTCTAGAGAATGCTAAGCCTGTCAAAAATAAGTTAAGCAAAGAAGAAAGAAACAGAAATAAAATAAAAGCACTATTGGAAAAAGTAAATTTTAAACATTTATACTTTATTTATAATTTTATTATTATAATTATAATTAGTTAATAATCAAAAAATCTTTATGTATATTTCGATTTCAGCACAAAAATGATCCTTTATTTGCGGAGTTTATTGAAGCACATGTTAATGAAAAATCTTCTTGGATTAAAAATGCTTTAGAGGAATGTAATAAAAGTGATGAAGATAGTGGTGTGGAAGATGAAAATATTACTAAAGAGGAAACAGTCTCTATTACTAAAACTAAAATTACTAGTGAAAATGTTGAAAATAAAGAAATAGCAAGCAAAAAAATATCAAAAGTTGCTAACTCTCAAATAAGTGATTTAGAGGTATACTATTATGACTTGATTTTTAATTATAGCTTTGAAATGTGGTTAAAAGTAACAAAGAAAATGTATTATACATTCACTTGATTTGGTACTTCTAGACCAGTTATAATGTAATTGGTGTTCTTATGAAAAACTTAAACAAAACTGTATATTATTGATATAAAATTGATATATAATATTGTTATATAAGATATATAAGATTTTATTCCACTGTGTTGTCTGGTAACAAGACAAAACAAATTGTTAAATGCTATCAGTCAACATGCAATCTTGAATATTGGGATGTAAAGTGACTAACAGAGTGTTTTGACACTAGATTCTCTCGGGCCAGCCTGCTATATGTGGGGTGCTGTATGAAGCTAATACATAAAAAGACACTAGGTCTAATAAAACTGATTTAGCAGATATTGAGATAGAATGATGCAAATGTTTTTTTTTTCATCTTATGAGCTTGAGCTTAAGAAATTACTATTAACATACAAACTTTTGCAATTGCATATTGCGGTCATAAGGTACAAAATAATGTCTATATTCTATTAAAAATGTATTGTATTACAGTATATGAAAAAACTTATGAAAAAAGAAAATGGATTTACAGAAGTAATACAAGAAACAGAAGAAAATAAAGAAGACAAACCAAAAAAAATAAGAAATAGGCCCTTGTTCTATGTCAAAGTGAGTACAATTTTATGAAATTAAACCTAATATTGAATTCTTAGTAATTATATTTAAATTTTATATAATATTAATAACTTTCTCTATTATATAATTTTTTACTTATTTATTTCAGATAACAGGTTTGCCATTTAAATGTAAAAAAAAAGATATTAAGGGATTTTTCAAACCCTTAGTGCCCTTTTCAATAAGATTACCATTAGGCAAGGGAAAAAAAGTGGCTGGTTTTTGCTATGTAGGGTTTAGAACGGAGAAGGAACTTAATAAGGCTCTCACCAAGAATAAACTGTTCATAGGTACTTATATGTTTGTATACAGTTATATTTCAGAATTTGGAATTGACTTTGACTATATATATTTTGTTTAACACAATTTATTGTCATATTTGTTAACAAATATAAAATTAAATTGCGGCAAAAAGTGGGCAACAGAGTGTCTTAACACTAGGTTCCCTCTGCCTACCCTGCTGTATGCAGCATATAGTATGAAGCTGATTTCATTTGATTTTTAAAAATTTTAAATGTAATATTAATAAACAACATTTTCATTTGGGAGTTGATCATTCTTAGCTTTATCCTTATCTTTGGATTGTAGGAAATTGCTAAAATCTTAAATATCTCCTTAAAGTAACAACATAAATGTATTGTAGCGAGCAAAAAATTGATGTAGTTTGACAACAATTTGATGGTCAAATCACTTAAAACTTAATTCAAAACAAATACATTAACTTTATCGTAGGAAGTCATCAATTACATGTACATAAGTATGAAGACAAAGCTAAGAAAGCAGCAGAAGAAGAGGAACAAAAAAATATTGTTAGAAGAAAAGAGGTAGCTATATTTGTTTCGTGTAATATAATGTTGGTGTTTTATTTCATGCTGCATACAGCAGGCAGAGGGACTTCGTGTTCACATTCTGTTCCCCAATTACCACTCAACTTTGTTATGTGATCAGAGCGAGGAATTGAAAGTAATTTGTCCAAGTGGTAATCGAAACCACAACCATAAAGTCATACTCTACGCCATGATCTTATCATTATTATTTTAAGATTTAAGACCAACATTCATATTATTATTTGATTTGTATTATTATTTCTCTTCTCCTGGAAACCATTATCAACATTTCTTCGCTCGGTGCGACAAGATGGCGGTGAGTTCCGCCACTCAACAAACAATGTCTCAAACAGAATGTTCAAATCAGCTTTTCGTGATAATATATTTTCCCTGGCATTGAGGGTCTAAAACATACATAAAATTAAAATTATTAAAACTACATTAAAAAATTACATTAAAACATATATATATATATATATATACATTAAAATTATAAATACTAATAAATAATATTGTTCTAAATTTAAATAATTTGAATATGTATGTTATATGAATATATCACTTTTAATAAATGCCTTCATTGCTTAGAGAGCAGGTAATGAAGAAAGCATTGGAGAAAGTGGCAGTATATTTGTAAGAAACTTGCCTTACGTGGTGTCTGAAGAAGAAGTGACTAATTTATTTGAAAAATATGGTGAGTATCTGAATTAACTATTTTTAAATAAGGTAAGGACTCATTCATTGTTGTTGGAATTAATTCGTAGTACAAAAGTATTTTACGACA
>DVQM01000456.1:0-17414 GCA_018231645.1 Heliconius ricini
GGCGACGATGCGGCGCTGGACCCGCTGTCGGAGGACGACCGCGGGGGGCAGTACGCGGCGCGCCTCCTCACGCCGTTCAGCTTCTCGAGCGATCTGTACTGGTGGTGCATGGTAGATATTTCGCGTAATCTTTCTTCGCCGATGTTATGCCGCATCTGATTTAATAGTAGTTTGATGTTTAAAACACAATTCATTTTTCAATAAATAATAATAAATCTTCATTTTCATCTCACAAAGTTTGGTCGTATATAAATACACATTTGACAAAGAAACTAGTGGTGATTTTAAAGGGGGTACAAGAAAAAGAAACATTGGACTGATATATATTAATATAATTAAATATTCTGCTTACAAAATGATCACATAAGCAATAGCAATGCTTATGCTGGCCATAAATACTGTTACAATTAAAAATAAACCAAAATATTTTGTTACCTGTAATCATGAATTTGGAACCTATTATTTTTATATGATTGCTTATTGTATTTTCTTATTTTCGCTCCAATATTTTGTGATATTAAATTGAATTAGGGTGATAAAGAGAACCAAATCGGCACAAGTGAATTTAGATACTTCTTGAGAAGGTAATTCACCAACAACACCATTCTCTTTAACAAAGTCATAAAGTTTAATCCACCTAATTGTGGTTAGAAATAATTTTTTCAACCATTAGATATTAGAGAGAATCAAGTCTTAAGACACTCCGTTCCTCACTTTAAAGTCATATTTGCGTCTAAACGTCGTGATCTTATGCGGCTACTAATGGTTACTAAAACTTTTGGCAGTGATGTAAGTAAGGATGGACTTTGGCGTCGATAAATGTGCGAGCATGCATTTAATGCGGGGGAGTGTGATAATATATGATAATATTTGCATTTCAGATTCTGTTTCCTTCAGAACCGTTGGTGAAGGTGAAATTTATCTATCTTGGAATGTCTGAAGCATTGGGCATTAATGAGCAGAAATAAAGCAATTGGTGAAGGAGCGTTTCTTTGGTCACCTGAAAAGTGCTTAGCAGCCTCTTATCTGATGGCAACAAGTTGTGTGCTTTTAACGGTTGGGTTGTTGGCATTGTAAGATGGACAACAACTGAGTTAGACTCTCGATCGCTAAATACGTAAATTGTTGACGACATACCGAATGCACCATTCTCGTTCGTCTGTAATGAGACTATATATCCCGCGTAAGTGTAGAGGTCGTGGCTTTTTGAAAGTCAAGAACCTCTATAACTACGAGGCGTGCAGTCTTAGAGAATATTTTCTCAAGATTGACATGGATATGCACAAGAATGTGCTTGTTTGCTCTACTGGGATCGGTCTATTATTACTGAAAAGTATGTAGTTGCCAATAGACCTGATATAGTATTTGTAGACCGAGTGGCGCGCCGTGCAGTGATTGTTGACGGTACTGTCCCACATGACGAGAATCTCATGAAAGCCGAAAAAGAATAATTATCTATATATTTGGACTTAACCCATGATATTACCGCCATGTGGGATGCCAATGCGACTATCATTGTGCTGATAGTGGTTTCAGTTAACGGTTTACTAGCGAAAAGCCCCAACCAACATCTTAAGAGGTTATTGCTTAGCTGTCGGATCAAGAACCGGATACAAAAAGTAGTTTTACTTGGGACGATGGGTATTGTGAGGAGGTTCCTCTCTCTGGAGCCCTAGCCACCGATGGCTTGGACACTTGTCCCACCCTCGGAAGAGTGTATTTTTTCATATTTTTAATTTATATTTTAAATAGTGAAATTTATTTATCTTGTAATAAAATTATATATTGTGTATGTAAATTATATATTAAATTATATATTATACAATAAAAAAAAATCTTTGTAACAACATTTATGGCACATACTATGTTATTTAAATCTGTATAAACTATATTCGCAATTAGTAAGTAATCATAGTTTAATACTGCTGAATTTAACAAATGTTATTTTTGAAGTCATAGTAACACTTCAGGGAAATCCCTCCTCTTATAATAATAAATTACGGTATTTATTAAGGTATATTTTATTAGTTGAAATGTTTATATTCTATTTATTGCTAGTCCTCTAGCTCTAGTAAAGTATGGAGTATTTAGGTAGATTTTGCTATACATTAAGCAATGTTCAACACAATGTTCTGTCTGCCGTACTAAGTCAGCAGGAGATTGATTTATTTTAAAATAAAGGTTAATCTGAGGTTTAATTGAAGTGTGACCCAATATGAATCTAATCTATCTTTGTCTTAATCTTTACGGGAAACTAAGAAAAAAATATTACTAACCTCAGCAACGCTCAAATTCTCAAAGTTAGCAGCGAGGTGGGGCAAAGCCTGTTCAGGTGGTAGTGGCACCAGTGGTGGTGACCTGTCGCGGGAGGGCCGACGTCTGGCACGAGGTGAGGCGGCGCGACTGTCCCCAGGTGACGAAACCAGGGGTGATGCCGGCGCCGGTCCTGTTTGGTAGTTTAATACCTGGAAAATAAATAGAAGGATGGATACGTTTTTTTTTTATCTCCACAAATAACTAGAGACAATGGAGCAGTAATGCTACCCAGAGGTGGGTTACTACCCACCTCTGGGTAGCATTACCAAAACCCACCCAAATACCATAGATTACTCTGTATACCCTTGCTTACTTCTTTGGCCCTGTGGACTACAGTGGTGTAGTCAACCTCTTCTTGTATGCTTCCTCCAATATCATTGATACTGTGTTTTGAAAGGTCAACCAAGGTCTCTATGCAACTACTTTCATTGAAATTCATAATTCTAATATTATCATGGGTTACAAAGATGGTAAATATTTTTTTATTTAGTTTCAGTTCTGATTTTATTATATAGACAAAAAAATCTTCTTAAATCTCAAATAGAGTCAAATTAGCCACAATAATATAAATTAATAAAAACATATGAGATTTTTAAATTTCCACAAAAATCAAAATAAAAATTACATTTTTATCTTTCTAGTCTCACCTCTATAGGCTGATTTATTGGTGATACAATAATATTCGCTGGCCATGTATGCTGTCCTATAAATTCTGCAACATTGTACTGTGGGATAGATAATCCTGGTGGGGGATGAGGTACTTCCCCCAACATAGGCACCATATTGCTTGCACCGCTCAAAACCGATGGTGAATTGAGTTCTGCAACTGCATCTGAATTTTGTGGCTGTAATAAATATGTCAATGATTGTTATTGCATATATTTTGAGTAATATAGTGATGTTAATATCTTATATTCTTTCCTTTCTACTTATAAATATAGTATTGTTAATAATGTTTTAAGGGCACATTCTATGGCAGTATGTATAAAGATAGTTATGTGATAAAACAGTAGTGAACTGCAGTTTATCATAATTATGAAATTATGTCATTTTATTTATAAATTTAATCAATTTTAAGTTATCTAATGTAGTATGTATGTAACTTGAATATGCTATTAGTAGGTCATTTCCAAAGCTAAAAAATATTATTTTTTTATTTTATTACTCCTTACTTAAAAATAATATCATTTTTTTCTTACAATTTTATATATAAATTCCAAATATATATATATAAAATTGTAAGCATATGGCAAGAATTCATTTATAATTTTATCTATAAATCCACTGTGCAAAAACTATGTAAATGATGTGCATAGACAAAAAAGCCACAAGAAAGAAATACAATAAATTTGTAAAGAAAGCTTAAAAATAAATAAGTATATTTAAATTTTCTTCATTTTACCCATGTAATGAAAGTGTAATGTGATATATATAAAATCAGTTTTTATGAAAAATTCATGAGAGAGTTTTGCAATTGAATATATATTAAGCAAGCAGAAATAAATGAAGCAATTTAAAAAACAATAGCTAAAAGTGTATATATGAGATACAAATAAGATATTTTTATTAATACTTGAAATACCTATTATATTAAAAAAAATCGTAATAACTTATTATATTATATTTATGCAAATAATTAGCAATGAACTGTAATCAAATGTCAATTATGCTTTTAAACTTAACAACCAACATAGATTAAATCAAGGATAAGCCATACTACATCAAACTATATATATTTATTTACCATTAAATATAAAGTAAGTTATTATCGTTAAAAATATTTATTAATGAATGATAAAAAAACTTTCAGTCTTATTTCCATAATATTTCAAGTGGTCTGATCATATGAAACTTTAATAACATATTTTGTAATACATGTATAATGCAAATATAATGTTTATATAGTTCAACATACAATATAGCATGTTTTAGAGATTTATAATGATGTTGATTTTAAAAAGTAAAAATTTGTACAAAATTATTTTTAAAATTAAGTTTATTTATTTATAATACTACATATTTGTTCACTTTTTTATTTTCTTACTATTATTCAATTTTTTTTTTACTAAATTTGTCAACAAACTGTACAATTTGATATTTTTTTAATATTGTGACATGCTGTTATTAACTTTAGAAGATTGTGCATTTAGTCTTTAAGTTTATTTGTTTTTTTTTTTATTTTATTTCATTCTTACGGCCTAATGTTATTTATTATAAATTGTATAAATGATATATATGAAGCATAGATTTCTTTAAAAGCATATAAACCAGCAAAATTTTCAATTGATTTTAATGAATATGTGACTATGAATAATGATTGATGACACTGACCTGTACCCCAGGTGTCTTTACAAACATGATACCAGGTGGTGGTCCCAAGCTAGACAAATTAGGTGGTGGGATTGACATATTGGGTGGGATAGTAGACTGTGTAAGACCACTCACAGGAGCAATGTTTATATTATGCTCTTGTTGTTCTTGATACTGCAACCTCTGGTCTTCAATTTTTAATTTATCAAGTATCTCACCAAAATGTGACTTTTGATCAAAAGTAAAAGCAGGATGATGCAAGGCCATTGTATACAGAAGAAGAATTTCTTCTAAAAGATCACCATAAAGACCTTTCAGCAATCCACTTTGTTCTAAACTGACCATGGCATTGTACAATGTGGTCGCACAAGCGAAATTACAAGATCGTAAAAGTGATACATATAAGGCCATTTTTCGCCTCGTCCGAGAATCTGTGTCTGCTCCTCCGATGTCCGCAGCGAGATCTGTAGGATTATTAGCTCTCAGTTCGGCTCCACGCAACTCTTGAAAGTCCCGCTTACCGAGCTCTTCGAGATACGTGCCAATAAAGCGTAATTCAAATGGCAGGCACATATTTAATAATGTACACATTGCATCTATGCGTTTATAGCTTTCCAATTCTTTAAACCATGATACCACGTCCTCTTTGCAAACCATTTCCAGAACACATTGAAATTTTAAGAAAAGAATTAACCGGTCCCCTGCGGCCGTAGCGCCTTCGTGGCTTATAGTTTTTGGCACGCACGTTTATTGGGATGTGATGGTTGTAATCTAAGATATTTTGAGTGTAACATTAGTAATCCAAAGTGTTAGAAGCTTTATATCACTATTTCCTTACAAAAGTATATTGGTTAAGCAACTACGAGCATTGCTAGTAGTTTTGTCTTGTCTATAGTCTATGGGACAAAGGAAGATAGACTATCTAATGTGAAAGATGTAATAATAATATAAAAAAATCTTATAAGAAATTATAATGTGATAAACAAAACAAACACACATAATAGTTTTATATTTAATTACATAATAAATAATTATATTTCACGGTAAACATACAATTGCACTATAATGTAAATGATGAAAAATCCAGTACAGAATAGAAACACAAATTTAAGTTTTACAAACATATTAATTTAAACTTCTTACGTTAAATATGATTTTTGGCTGTATTTGTTTACTGTACCCTGGAAATTAAAATTAAAAAAATTAAAAGTCTATTAATTTTACTTAGACTAAGAGACGTATTAATATACTTTTTATTATATTTATTACAATTTTATTGATAAATTTTATGTATTGGTCTTATACTAAGTGTAAAAATTTTAATCTTGAGAATGTATCCGAATCAACTTTGTTACTCGGCATATTTTTGACATATCGTGAAGAAGTAATTTTGTAGCGTTCTTGAGTAGTAAATATCTTTTTTCTACGTAAAATTAACAAAGATTCTAAAACAACGAAATAATGGCTCCTGTTGAGCAAGATGTAGAAATGAAAAATGTGGACAGTCCAACCGCTGCGAGTGACGCAGAAACTGGTGAAGTGAAGAAAGATGCCGATGTTCTAGCAGTTCACGATTTAAGGGAACATGTTAGACAAATTGACAAGGCTGTAACATCCAAGGAACCAAGGTTCGCAATGCGCGTTCTTAGATCTATTCCAAATACACGAAGAAAACTAAATGGTAATGTTTTACGTGCTATTATTAATCAGCTTTACCCAGCAAGCACAGACAAAGAAGCTTTGATCGCGTTTGTTGAGAACCCACTGCCAGGTGCAGTTGAAATAGAGGCTCCACGTTCCCGTAGTGTTCCGAAAACACCAGCACCAGAAGTTGATGCATACATGCACCTGTTAGTGCTGCTTCGTTTATTGGATACTAATAAGCTTGAAGAGGCAGTAGAATGTTCTCAGCAGTTGATGAATAAGGTAACAGCTCAAAACCGTCGAACTCTAGATCTAATTGCAGCCAAATGCTATTTCTATCATTCACGAGTGTTTGAACTTACCAATAAGTTAGACCTCATTAGAGGATTGCTGCATGCTCGCCTGCGAACTTCGACTTTACGAAACGATTACGAAGGCCAGGCAGTGTTAATAAACTGTCTTTTACGAAACTATCTACATTATGCACTGTATGACCAGGCGGACAAATTGGTTAGCAAATCGGTATTTCCTGAAAGTGCCAGTAATAATGAATGGGCACGCTTTTTGTACTATCTTGGCAGAATTAAAGCCGCTAGATTAGAGTACAGTGATGCTCACAAGCATTTAGTTCAAGCTCTACGCAAGGCTCCTCAAACTGCAGCTGTTGGATTTAGACAGACTGTACAAAAGTTAGCTATTGTTGTGGAGTTGTTATTGGGTGATATACCAGAGCGGGCAATCTTCCGCCAAGCTCCGCTAAGAAAGTCATTGGCGCCTTACTTTCAACTTACACAAGCAGTGCGTCTTGGTAACCTTCAGAGATTTGGAGAAGTTTTGGAAAATTTTGGACCACAATTCCGTAGTGACCATACTTTCACATTGATTTTACGTCTCAGACAAAATGTAATAAAGACTGCTATAAGATCTATTGGCTTGTCGTACTCTCGGATATCTCCAAAGGATATTGCTAGAAAACTAGGCTTAGATTCTGCAGAAGATGCTGAATTCATTGTTGCTAAAGCTATCAGAGATGGTGTCATTGAAGCAACACTCGACCCAGAAAAGGGATATATGAGCAATAAGGAAAGCTCTGACATCTACTGTACTCGGGAACCTCAGTTGGCTTTTCATCAACGCATATCATTCTGCCTAGAATTGCATAATCAAAGTGTAAAAGCTATGAGATATCCACCTAAGTCATATGGCAAAGAATTAGAAAGTGCTGAGGAAAGAAGAGAGAGGGAGCAACAAGATTTGGAACTGGCTAAAGAAATGGCAGAAGAAGATGATGATGGTTTCCCTTAAATATATTTTTTTGTCCAATATGTAGCTTTCTGTAATAAAATTTCATGCAAAATAAAAAGATTTAGATTATTCCTTTCACATTCAATTTATTGTTCCTAACATTAATGAATATTGAATTGTATTTGCATTATACTTTAAAATTATACATTTATATAGTAATAGCATTTTTCTTATTTCATGGGTTTAAATCAAATAAAAAGTCTCAAATATTTTTTCAGTGTCACTACTGACTCTTATAATTAAAGTCTAATGAGTAAAAAAATAAATATAAAGGGGGCTTCATACTGTATCCTGCACACAGCAGAGTAGGCAGAGGGAACCTAGTGTAAGACACTATACCCTACTTCCTGCCGAATTCTGGGGGCATTCCATGTTAAGTGGCAGAACTCAACACTGCCTATAATATATAAATAATAAACTTTTCAAAGAGTTCTTGTAATACATAAAGAGATTATCAAGATAAAAAATATAAGTGTTTCATTTCCCACGAGTGGAGATTGAACCCACAACCTGTTGTGTTTACAGTCATAGTCTTGTGCTCCTTGTTATGACTAGCCTCTGAGAATCCTCATGCTTTTATGTGACTTTCCTCCTGTATAATTGATAATGTGTTCTGGAAAGATAACCAAGGTCTTACCTTGCCACTTTAACCACAAACTTTTAGGTTTATTTTTTGTATCTAAATAGATAATATAAATAAATCTATTACAAGTATTAGAAATGTGAATAAAAAAATATATAAGTATATATTTTTCTATTCACTCTTCTAATGCACCACACAAATAAATAAAAGAAATAAATATGAATTATTCTCTTCTGAAGATGCTTTTCACATTTTGTACCTGAAAAATTACAAGAAAAGAAGAAAAAGAAAGAGAGAAAGAAAACTAATGTGCATACATATAAAAAAACTAACCCATCTCTGTCTGTACCTGGAATATTATAATATTGAGGCCATTTACACATTTGTCAAGTAAATTATTAAAAATTTAGTCTTTTATTTAGTGAATTTATTAAAATCGTCAACATGATAAAAGCATTTTTCCATAAAAACACTATCATACAGTTTAATATCAACGGGATGCGGCTACTAACCATACTAAAATTAAATAAGAACACAACTTTTTATGTGCTCTTATTTCAGGGGCCACTTTTTACACTGTAATCCTTATATCTTATAGTTGATCAAAGATTCACAACCATTGCGTATAATCAGATACCTACTGCATGGCGACGTTGATAGTATGATGGGTAAATCTTAATGTTACCAACAATATTTTGCCAATTTAACTAGGATCCGCCACATGCTGTGCACGGCAGGTGGAGCTGAGCGAAGCTATGTTGCGCAAAATTTTGCTAATTTTTGGCAAAATTTTCTGTATTGTTTGCACGCGCTAGGACAGGTTAGTCAAAGTTCAATCTGTGCGCGTGAATTTCAGAACGTTCCACAGCTTAACTCTATGAGTCCCATTTTGACCATTTACTTAAAAATTACAATTACAATTATCACCAAATTACTTCGCTGGGATGACCGACTGTAGTAGGAGCTGTAGGTTTCGTTAAGAGACCTTTCTAAGTCTATACAACGCAACACTAGTGTGTTGCGTTGTATTGCTACTCCTTCTACACAACGGTCTAGAAAGTTTAGGTTGAGACCAGTAAGAGTTCGCTTCGCTCAGCTCAATAATTAAATTGTTACATAACATGATTTCTTCAAATTATTATTAAGTACATCAATCGTTTTTAACAACAAAATCTAACATTTATTTAAAAACTTTTTGTTAAAAGCTTGTTCGCCTAACATAGACAATACCTACGCAATGACATTGTCGCTATGGAATATAATATTGTTTAATCAATTTTGTGTTTGATTAGTATTGTGTGTATAAGCAACTACCTAGATCTACATATAATGGATTTTACAGTGTCACACATAGAAAAATTAGCCGAACTTCTAAGGGAACCTGAACCTGAAATCTTACAAGGAGAAGATCTTACGTCGACAAGTAAGTATATTTGAAGCGCCATCACTAGTCATAATTAATTGCGTATGTAATATTAGGTAGAAGCCAGTCGTGGCGCAGGGGCACAAAATGTGGCTGTAAACGCGACTGGTTGTGGGTTCGATTCCCGAGGAATGAAATATTTATTAAAATTTATATTTCCATTTCTTCCCTCTGGTCATTGACACCAAAGGCGGCAAAGTGGAGCGTTGAGGTCCGCCACTAAACACGCGATGCTTCGGCAGAATATAGGAAATGGTATATCATAACTCTAGGTCTCTGCCTACCCTGCTGTATAGTGTGCAGGATAAAGTGTGAAGCTAATTTGATAAGATTTAATATTAAAATTATATTTTTAAAAAAATATTATATCGTAATATTTAAATCAGAAACAATATTTTATAAAGCTGAAATGTATAGGTACAATTGATAATTATCACTTGTACCTATAATGTTATAATGTTAATGTCCACACTTACGATGCAAACTTAAGATTAGCTCACTGAAAATTATTCTATAATGGTTGTGAGTACACAGGCTACACGAGTGCTTGTAAAACTGTATACAGTGCTGATTTCTTCTAGACTCTATAGATACTTAAACAACATTTTTTAAGTTTTTTTCGCTTTTAAACTCTTTATAAATAATAAAAGGCTTATGTTAGAAGACTCTAAGATTCGTGTTAGAAGTCTGAAAATTGTTTAGCCATATCTTATGTAAAATACGCTATAAGATATTTTTTAAAATATTTTACAATATTTTAGAATATGAGATAACAGAAACACGAAATAGCAATATTGCCCTCGCTCCATCACAGAAACTGCCTGCTAATATTGAGGAATATGAAGAGCAACAGGCTAAGGAGGCAGAGCAGATGAGCAAAATTGGTTTTGGATCAGGCGATCGTAAAACACCCGCCTACACGATGAATTACCAACAGTCTGTGAGCGCTGAAGATGTTTTCCTACAGGTTTGTTTTCTATCAGTTTAAATAAAAAATTAAAAATTTGGTGGTGCATTCTGTGTCTCATAATATATTCAGAACGCTATTGCTCAGTTTTTTGTAATGACTTACTTTGTTTCACCAGAAATCAAAATTGATGATCTTTGTAAGCTAGGTCATTTTTCAGAGGTCGGCTTGTGTAAGTTGCCAAACAAAACAGAAATAATTTAACAGATAACTATTTAGTTATATAGATATCTACACCGCACAAAAGAATAGAACACCCAATCTGAGCATGAAATGTCTCATGAAGAGATATTTCATGCCTATAGAAATATTATGAAATGGCATAATGGCCTATAGAAATAAACATGAAATGTCTCTTCAGTGTGAGAGGCAGTAAAATGAAATTTATTATTCTAGTACAATATGGTTAACAAGTCGTTGCTCTGAAGTTACCTATACATGGTTGCACCTAAACCTAAGTTCAAGGCGTCCACAATTTATTGTCCGTACTGTAATGTTTATAAAAGTCTATGGGATTACTACGCAGCATTCTGCGTAGGTAAAATCATTTTTACCTTCACTTTTCAGTTATGTTTTGCGAGAAAGATTCAGAAAACCAAGAGAAAAAGTAATTATTAGGTAAATCGCACTATTCTATAAAATATATATTATTCATTTTGGTAAGCAGATGGGGCCGAAAACACCATCTTCAGCGAGTTGCGAGAATTTAATCGTGAGAGTTGCCATGCCAGGAGATAAAAAAGAGAATATTGAATTAGCAGTGGACACAAGAAGTGTTACTATCGACTCTTCTCAATATCATTTAAATCTATCCCTACCACACGAAATTAATCCAGATACTTCAAAAGCCAGTTGGGACTCTAAAGAAGAAATATTACTTTTAACTTTAAAATTACAAAGAGAGTTTGATTTTGTAAACTTCTAATAATGTTCTGAAGATAAGAAAATAATATTTCACTATCTTATGGTTGTGTTTCATTATTTAACTTTAAGATATATTTTTATTATTATGTGACAGTCCATAAAACGGTCCAAGTACGGATTTCATTAAATGGATATGAAATAGATTTTTAGTTGTTATTCGTGATTTATTGTCCTTTTTTTCTACACCTGTACAACATTCGTATTGAAAATTATCAGGAGGCCCACAAAATAATAATTAACTCCAAGCCACAGTTCACAGTGCCCTACATTTACTAACATACAAATAAAAAAAAATACTATCTAAGTATATGGATGAATAAAATACTACAAAAAGTGTACTGAAGCAAATTTATAACACTTTTTCTTAACGATCATGATTCTAGTTATTAAGAGTAATCACGCCCAGGCAGGCGTCAAGGCGTCCCATTCACTTGGGCTAAACGCCATGCCATATCAATAATTATTTTAATTGAGTGACTTATATATATGTGAATGTTAACGGTTGATTTTATTTATTACTTACATAACGTGTTATTACGCTTTTTATCGAACATAAATAAATCAGTTTCACGCTGTATCCCGCACGTAGCAGGGTGGGCTGAGGGAACATAGTGATAACACGCTCCGTTCCCCACTTTCCAATAAATTTTTCGAGGCATTGCATGTTTCGGCCTCAACGCCAGCCTCAACTCAAATAGTAGCGTGAACTTGAACTTCAAATACTTTCTTATGAAGGTATAATAAACACAGGTATAACGTAGTAGGTCATAATCACCTATTTGTTTATTATTAGGTACATCTATATGGTTTTATAAAAGTAACCATAGAAAATTTATACTGGACAGTCATATTCCTCGCTGTAATACCTAATGAAAATAATATATATGTATGTGCCTACACATAAATTTATTTTGTTGACTTGCGCTACAATTTTTTATCATCCATTAACATATAAAAACAAAATATTTTTATTTTTCATTTAATACTTTTTTTATTAAGATATTCCATCCCCGTTAACATACTTTCGTACCCATTTTTCGTCGAATTTTGGATCCACTGTGTTGACGAAACCGAACGCCGTGCTTTGCCTCGACACCAGAGCGAAAAGAAATTAAAATGTTAAATATTTAATTTCTTCGAATGGGCATCGAACACACAAACTGTCACGTTTACAGTCACACAAGTGTGCCCCTCCGCCATGACGACCCACGACATTTAGTAAATATTGTAATTCATTTAAAAGAAATAATAGTTTGAAAAGTCTCCGTATCAATTCCTGACCTAATTAGAACTTCTATCATATAGGTACTCTACACTGAAGATGCTCGTTAGTCCTAATTGAAATGTAGAACTGAAATATCTATCAAGTGTTTTTTCAGCACTATTATAAAAATACACTGCCTTCATTAATATTATATTTAAAATTATTTCAAAAATTTTAATTTACAGCGAATACGCTACTGGTTACTTAATTAATATATATTTTTCGTATACAAATTAACATCATTTTTTTACAATACTATTGTTTGTTTGTAAGTTCTTATAATTTATTCTGATTATAGATCGTTCTTTGCTTTCTGCATAAATTGGTGACATTCCAAAACTCAGCTCTACGTTTTGTCTACTAAAGCACCTATGGAAATAGGAAATATTCCTTCTGATGTGGAAATCGAACAACAACCATCGAGCTTACAGTCAGATACTATCAAAAATGTATATATTTTATGATTATCTTGTAAACCTCTTAATTCACATTCAAATAAATAACCTCCGTTCTCTTTAATTTAAGACAATTAAATACAACAAATGAAAGACGTGCGTATGTGTTACCAGCTGTATTTTACTAGTATAATGAAGCAAAATACAAGTGCTTATAGCAAGAACACCGTGATATGATTTTTTGCTTATGCTAGGCCATTACAGATAAATTTTATATTGAAGATAATTTTGCAGCTATTCACTAATTCACTATAGTGTACACTACACGGTCACTCGGTCGCTGATTTATTTGAATTCTTGCGCTAGCAATGCGCGGTGGCGGGCGTATCTGATTGTTTTTATCATCATAAAATTTCTTATTGTTCAAAGTAACAATACTCAAATTACATACAAATTTTGTTTATATAATATTTATTTATTGCGTAGCTAAGTGAGATTTTTTAGAATTTTTCTTTTTGAAGTTTCTATTTCTAAATAAACATTGTGAATTTATATAAAAAATCAGGTAAGATGTTATGATTATATAGAATTTTATATTCATGTCTAATTTATATTTTAACAATTTATATGTTGAAATCACTTAAATTATTTTAGAATAAAGGAAGTATTTTTTAAAGATTTCTATGAACAGTATAAGAATTATATATCTTTAATACTAAATAATAAATAATACTTACAAATATTTTGATGAACGAAGCAAGTGTGATCGCATAAAATCAGATGATACTTAAAGTAAATGAATTAAATGTAGAGTCAGTGAAATTTATTACATAATTTAGTGTAACGGAAACTCATTATTTATTTTTATACCAAATAATAGTAAAAGATATGTAAGAATTGAGTATAATTCACTGTGAATAAATAGTCACTCAATACGTAATGTATAGGTACTACTGGAGTAGTTAATAGAGGGCAGGGTGTCTTTTCTCCGCTTTTTCAGTTATAAAAGCGGTATAAAACGTAAAGCTATCAGGCATTTGTATATATAATAGTGCTTAATAATATTTTAAATTTAATTATCTTTATAAGAGTAATTTGTAGAGTAGCTTCATAAAATGTTCCTGTAGATAAATATAAAAAGTTTATAACATCTGTATCGAAATTTCGTTTTTGGGTGTCAACATGTATTCTAAATGATTTATATAGATACGAGTAAATATTTCAAAATGTTACTCATTATAGTCATACAGCAAGCCTATTGTTTATAATTTTTAAGATACCTTTCACACTTATATAGAGAACTTTTTAATTTTTATACATTTTTTATTAGTCATTGTATACGATCATCAATTTATGCTTTTCTTACTCAAAAGTTATTGACAATTAAGGTCATTCATTACACAGTGGGAAGTAAGATCGTGATATGTTCCGATTTCCTTCTACGAGAGCTTTACAGCGAATAGTAAATAGTATAAAATATCAATGTTTTATTTAAAATTTAGACATTGATCAGACATCAAGGGCACTCTTTAAATACATACTTATACTGATGGAAATAATAACTTTTGTTGCTTAAATATTTCCTTCATAGTAATGTCCACAGTATAAAGATACTAACGTACTTATAACTCTGTGCTTAGGTGTCACAAAATAAGTTAAGATGTTTCGCAGCACAATTTTCTTGATGACATTATTTTATTTATTCAATGTTATACAACAACAAACTACCAAGCCTTGGGGAAACAGACGTAAGTTTTCGTGTCTTGTTATAATTACAGCTCATTTTTTTTATTTAATGTATTAAATGTAAATACAGTCATTTAAAATTTCCAGAACTTTTTCCATCAAGTAAAATTCCTGAAAATGGTATAAGTCCTAGCAGATCGGTCGTGAGGCGTAAAATTGTATTGTATCACAATTTTTTCCGCACAAAAGTGCGTCCGACAGCGTCTAATATGCTTCTAATGGTACGTTTTATAATTAAAAAAGTAATTATACATTTTTATTTAGATTTAGATAAAAAAAATAAGATTTAGATAAAAAAAATAAATGCTTTAAGCATCGATATGTTTTAATTTAATTTTTTACTTAACATATCGATATAAGTTAGTGTTGCTTTAAAATAAAACGTTTACCTAATACATAACTTGAATGTTTGTAACATATTACGTATATAAAAGTTAATTTTATATGCTTTATAATTGCAACTTATATAGGTTTCTACTAGAAATGATGATGATGGTGTGTCTATCATTTGTAAAAGACTATTTGAAGAATTTAGTCCCCATAATTCCACATAATATTCTTATTTATTTGTTTGTATTTAATAGTAATTTTCTTATTACAGTCATGGCATCCGCTTGCTGCTCAGCAAGCTCAAAGATATGCAGATAAGTGTATATTTTTAACTCATAATGATCCCAGTGAAAATACTGTGCCGTATCTAGGAAGCTGCGGACAAAATCTTTTTGCATCTTCACTAAAAACGCCTTGGTGAGTGGAAATAAGACGTATCTTCTTCAATTTCTTGTATAGTCCTTGTCATGCTGTATCCATTTCTGTAATCCATACCTTTATTCCATATAATTTCGTCTCCATGAAAAATTTCAAGAAATCCTTTTTTTATTATATCTGTACATTTTCCAAAGAATAAAGGTTTTTTAAAGGTAAAAATTGTACTACTAAGACCAGTACTTGAATTATAGCAGAGCTTTATGTACTAGTCCAAAAATGTTTAAAATGTCATATATGATGATTTTTTCCATTATAATTCTCTTTATATTTAGATATTTTTATAATAATTTAAATTTTATTTATAAAAATCTGTTTTTTACATTAATCGTTCGCTATTTAAATGTTTAGTACAAGCGTTTTTTACATGTATTTCTTTGTTTGTCTCTTGTATTTTTCATGCGCACGATCTTTTAACCGTAGTACAAATATAATAGGGAATTCGTGAATAACTAATTAAAGATTTCACAGACTGACATGGCAATAATCATATGCCCTTTGTAGTTTATATTTATATGTACTTTAATGTTTATTATTATGTTGCTTGAGGTAATTAATTGTGTTGTTGTCTGATATAAAACATCACATTTACTGATGTAAAATTCTTCCTATGTTGATGGTTTGCTGCTTAGGTAAGATTCAAAATCTGATGAGATTTCTAGATTGTTTAAGTCGAAAATAGATACTAACCATAGTGGTGTCAAAATATTTTTTATTAATATTTGCTTGTTTTTTTTTTTATATATTTTTTTGTGCGGCTTCGTTCAACTTTTCCCATTTTCTAAATGGATATATCCATTATTAAATAATTAACTTTCGTTTGTTTGTATCAGCGATAATATTTAAACGTTCGAATTAGTTTGTTTCCATATTTTCACTGGACTTGATTTTACTTACATTATATGTATGTATATAATGTAAGTAAATTCAGTTTGTGTGTTACTTACAAACAAACGTCTTATTAATGATTGAATGTATTATGTGATAAATGTAAAATATGTACATATATTTTTACTTGCACACCTCCGCTTATTTTACCTTTAAGGAGTAAATTTTGATACATTATATTTTTGGCAAATTTATTGTTCCAAATGACAATACTCATTCACTAGCTTATACGGTGTTTGTATCAGACAATCTGTACTTTTGAATGCACCTAGGCTGACGATATTATAGGTAATTAATGAATTATTCATGATATTTACATTGTGACTTTTAACAAAAGAATTTCTTAGAAACCTCAAAACATTAAACTTTCTTGTAATGTACGTTTCATCGCAAAATAAAACGTCGTCATTTGGTATAACTGTAACTAATGTATTTATAAAGATTATTTTATGATTCATATTTAATCGAATAAACAGGTTAAGTGTTAAAACACTGCGTTCTACACATATTGCCGATTAGGGTTTATTGGCGGAACTCAACGTCGCATATTGTATTGTTACCAGGGCGAAGAAATGAAAATATAAATAAATCATAATAAATTCTAATAAGTTCTTTGATTATCACGATTGTATAATACGAATGTATAATACATTTTAAATGAAACTATTTTAACCGGAATAATTGCGTATATTTTGTATATTTATACATTTTTGGAAACCCGACGTTTCGAACACTTTACAGTAGTCTAGTCTACGCGTGACCACGGACCCGGTTAAAATAGTTTCATTTTAAAACATAATAAATTCTCCTAATAATTAATAAGACAAAGGTTCTGATTTTTGAAAGAGATGAAGAAAGAACGGAATGCAAGATCAGTGTAAATG
>DVQM01000457.1:0-17394 GCA_018231645.1 Heliconius ricini
ATTACTAAATGAACAGACAAAATATTTTTACTGTCTTATTATATATAGAGATTATGAAAAATAAACTTACCAAAATAACTTTTTATGAAAATTGTAACCAAAATATTCTTCACTTTGCTTCCACTTATAAGCTTTACACTTTTTTTAAATCAGTTTTAACATTTCCCAAAGATAAAACGGCATTTGGTAAATAGAACACACAATATTGATAGGATGATATAAAAAAGCCCCGAAAAATTTCAATTTAAAATGCAAGCTTATTCGGTAAATAAATAAAAAGGCATATCATTTAGTGACATAGAGTTGCGGTGTCGACATTACGCAAATCATCACTGGAAAGTGGGTCGCGGGGAAGATCACTCTGCTCCACGAGTGCTTTCGGAAATAACAGAGTGTATAGACATTACGAGGGCTTAGTTTAGTTAGTGCTTACCATTTGTCATGTTAACGCGACGTGTTCTGGTCGAGTCGCGAGTGGCTCACGCGAGCAGACTGTTGCTCTCGTCCGGGCGAGACTGCGTGCGCAACCCGAGCTCGAACCCCTCTCCCATGCCCTCCTCCGCAGATCAAAAGCCGCCAACGCTGTACCTTACGCTTCAGCCGATGTATCTCTTTGTCTTGAGACAATGACCGCCGCTGATGAAGCTGTTACGGATTTTTCACTTATCAATCTCAATACTATGTAATAGCCAATTGGCTTGCGTTATTACACCATTTATTTTAATTAGGTTTAGCTTTTAGTTTTTATTTAAATTAAATATCATATCATTTCTGACATCATTTTGGTATTTAATTCAAATTATAATATTGTAGTTAACAATATAATAATGTAGGTTCGCGTAATACTAACTCGAATCATATAATTATCACTGTTGTCACAATCCTTGTATCCAGTGTCGTTTAACCTAGAAAGTTGTAATCTAGCGCAGTTGTAGTGCGTGTTGACCTAAATTTATGCCAGAATATATATATAAATGCAAAATAACATATTAAAATTTTAGTTTTACCTTTAGCTTACTTCAATTTATTTATTTCTTTAATATATGATCGTCAGTGTGTAAAACAATAGTGTACTGTGCTTTTAAATATAGCACGTTGTTATTGCACATGTACGTATTATGTAGTATGTTCATATATCTGTATAAATATTCATAACTGAAACGACTTAAATTTTGCATTCTGTCTATAGATAGAAATACTAAGAGATACCTATTTTTATAACGATGAGATAGGAATACCAATATTATTTTTTATAATATTTATTTACCATGGGCAAAAGAGTTTTAAAAGAAAAATAGACAGATATTTTCTTTCATGGGTTTTACAACTTGTTTATTTAACCACAGCTGGTGAAAAATGTACGGGAACAAAAGGGTATCTTTACAGCCCTCGATGTTTCAATGCGCAACACTTTAAACCTCTTGTTATTTCCCCGATGTAATCATAAGTACAACAGTGAACGCTACCACAATCTGTTTTCAATGCAAATAAAAAAAACATTTTGCACAGCAGCAGGTGCAGTTGGGAGGTATTAGTCATCATGGTTCAAACCAACTCCAGAATAGGAAGCTTCACCCCCTTTCTCTTCACTCAACAACGTCCCTCGATAATTTTGATGAAAAAAAGTGGTTAAGTGCGGGTCGTACTCGACCAACGATGCTTCTGTACTAATTTCAAGATTGTTATAGTTCAACGGGAAGTACAACTAATAAAAGTTGGCAAACTTAATTTTGCGAAAGTACGCACTCCTCGTGTATGAAATGAACTACAAATATAAGTTTGTAATTATTTTTGTTGTATGAAATACCGATAAATTTATCTATTTGGATTTTTTTTCTTGTATAGTAAGTTCTCACTTTATGTCAAATTTCAAAACTATAGGTCCATGGGAAATACCCGGCGAAATAGGCGAATTTCATAAAAGTGAAGCAAAATCGATGCATAAATGCACGTATCTCTTGTTTGTATATTATGTATTGTTTTATTCTGTGCTTCAAAGGACGATAGACTTGAATATTTGATAATAATTTTAGCTTGATAGCTCCATGAAAGTTAGAAATAAATGGTATTGACTTCTGTCATTTGTCCTTCTGAACACCAAAGTGATCCTATTATAGTTCCGTTTTACATTTGGAGTACGGAAGTCTGGGAATGTATTTAAAGAATATTGATCATACTTTTAAACGCTCACTTGTGACAGCGCTTAATACTACTCATGCTGTCAGCTAATAATAAACTTCCTTTTTTTTCACGCATATAGCAGGGTGAGCAGAAAGAACGTAATGTTAAAAAACTCCGTTTCCCACTTTCCGCCGCTCGAAGCATTGCTTTGCCACTGCGCCACAAAGATCTCTCCGGTCGGTCCGTAATAACCTAGCCTACATAAAAAAATTTTGCACAATTTCATTTTGGACAAAAAATCGCCAATTATGTAAATGCGTTGTTATTAGTATATAACAATTTTTTTATAACATTATTTAATAGAAAAAAATAATTTTAACATTTAAATGGATACATCGCAACGCATACTAACTATAAATCCTCATAATCGTAATCGTTTAAGAATTAAAAAAGAATTGTCTTAAAAAATCTTAAATTGTCTTAATAAATCTTCAATTTATTTAAAGTAACGTATCTGCCTAATTGATTTTATCCTACTAAAATATACCAGCTAGTCAATAGCTAGGGAAATATTAAAAAAATAAAGCGAACAATGTGAGCTTCACCGGCAAGATCTATACATTCCAACAACTACACGTAGAATTAGTTAAATTATTAAGTTTACGTTTAATCTCCGAAATCAAATAAATCGAGAAAATTTCAAATAATATATTGGGAACCATGATTTAATTAATACCTTAGAGGGCCGATATTTATAAACATTTATTTAATTAAATAATTAATTTGTTTTAAAAAAATCATGACTTCATTATTTAACTTGAACAAAAAGAATGATTTCATTTTGACATAGTGTCCGGTTTGTACTTAACATGCTTAAAATCATAATTTAACAGAAATAAAGATATAGATAAAGATTGAATTTAATATTGTGAAGATTTTCTAATACAGTACATTTTTCTTTAAGATATCAGGTAGAACAGGTCTTTTCCTATAGTCACCCGAAGCTGGGATAAAATCATTCAAATGAGGTTGCCAAACCTCTACTTGTGGCAGTTATTTTACAGGCAACCATGTGTAACTATGTTGGCAACCCTAGAGTTGCGGCAAACTGACCTTGGCAACTCTGGAGTTGCAGACTTTACCATACTTTATTTAATTAAGGGGAATCGCGGCACGATTCTTTAAGGAAACCCTGGTGGTAATCTATTCTACTACCATATATTCATTAAAAAAACAGATAACTGCAGATTTATACAAAGGGATCTTAGGCCAATAATTATTTATTTACAGATCTGAAGTACTTTCATGTTCCAATAAAATTATCACTTAAGAGACAATATCCAAATATTACACTATCTACTTCATATTATTGTAACTTTTTTAAATTATGAGAAGTGTTATAAATAAGACATGCTATAAATTTAAATGTTAATGAAAGTTTGAAAAAAAAACTTCAATGAAAATTGCACTTAAATTTGTTAATTCAATTCAGAGACAAGGGTGAATAAGCGCACAGATAAACAGACAAACCGACAAACAATAAAAAAAATTAAAATTATTGTTTTTTATTCTACTACTTTGATAAAAGTCCTCAGTATTAGATTTTCTCACATATGTTTAGTTTACAGACTGCTGTCTGTAACAGTTACAATATTATTATATGTTATATAAGGAATTTTATATAGCTAGGTATTTGCTTTAAAAAATGTATGTATTAATTGTGGTTAACAAAAATACACAAAAATGTGTAGGATAGAACTTGAATACTAAAATATTTTCCTGACATTACACTAATAATATACTATATAAACTAAGTAAAAATTAATCTCTCGTAAAAATTGTTTAGACTTTTTACAACCTCGATTAGTATATGCGGTTAGAAAAGATACTGCTTCGCTGGGGACCTGCCAAGTATGTGTACTCAGTGTGATCAAATGTGTACTCAAATTGAGACAAATAAATCAAAATAAAGGATCATAAAATTTTATTTTTTTGCATATATATATATCATCGTAACAACACTCTGACACTTACATTTATATACTTATATGACTGATGTTTCTCTCTCTCTCTCTCTCTCCCTCCCTTTCTGTGGGTATGTATGTGGTCTTGAAACAAATATTCTGCTAACTACTAGCGAATTGCTCGCGGCTTCGATCTACACCTCTATTTTCAACTAATCTGATTTGCTTTCGTTTTTCGTGGCAAAATCTGTATGTAGCGCAGTGGCACAGCGTGACTGTAAACGTGACGGTTGTGAGTTCGATTCCTACATAGAGAAATAAATTATTTTATATTATCCGCCAATCAATATGCAATGTTTTAAAAATTGGGCGGAAAGTGGGGGGCGGATTGATAGATGATACTAATACTAAGTTCTTTCTGCATACCTTGTTGTATGCAGAATACCAAATTAAAATGGGATTACATGGAAAGCACCAGTTTTCAAATAATAAAAGAAACGTCAAAATCGGTTCACCCAGTCGCTTTTTACAGTCACACCCTTGTGCCCCAGCGTCGGCGACGGCATCAATAATACAATATGAATAAAAGTCAGTAAATGTTTAAACGGTAATTATATTAATATTATAAAATCTTATAATGTATTTCTAATATTTATTCACAAATTTTGAATTAGTTTCTCTAATAATTTTAAGTAACATTGTAAAATCAAAAAAGGCAATTTAGCCTGCGCGTACCTTTTGGATTTTAAAGTTTCGTTCAACAATAAGCTAAACAAATAATATTAAAATTTGATTTCAATTATTTTTTTTACTGAAATTTGAGTACAATTTCGTTATATAACACATTTTTATAAATGAAAATATTTACAAAATATACAATGATTATAAATATAACGAGAGGGTAATAAAAGATTTTAGTTTTTATAAAAGCATTTATTAACTTATAATATTAAAAATATTAATACATTTTCTTAGTTTAGAATAAAAATGTGGACAAAATTTAAAAATGCCGGGTCAAATAGTAGAACAGCAAAGTTGTCTTAAGTAGTACACATTAGAAAGCCTTTTTATTTACATTGTCGCAAAGTTCGAAGCTTGGCTTTTATATCACACAAAAATAATGTTGTAATAAATACTTTTCTTATTTTTTATGTATATTCCAGTGATATTTAGCATATTTTATCACAAATCTTAAAAAGAAATTATAAAATGAACTATTAAACGACAACGTAGTATCCGGTTGCCGCAATGGGTCGCTAGGCGGCGCCTGTAGTATAACGTCAGTCGTGTGTAATGTGTATCTATAGTTTCCTTCTGTTTTGAAACCCAAGCAAGCTAAGTGATTTAGTTCCTTGAGCAATTAAAAGGGTTTTAAAAGGTGTTTATAGTGTAATTCCAGCTGTACAAGAAGATGGAAAAGAGAGTCAATTTAGAAACCCTGGGAAGAGATCCCTCACAGGTAAATGAATTGTTTCTTCTTTATATTGGAATGTTTTGTCGATACGTATTTCCTGAGATACATATTGTTTCTACCTAACTAAGATCTTAACACTTTTTACATAATTATGAAAATTACAGTATATCAATGTAATGCTGCTAGATATTCTCATTATCGTCATTTTAAGATGTGGCGTTATTGTTTATAGCAGACGCAATTACCAAATGTTACGTGCTTTCTGGTCCACGTTTTTAACTTACAATAAACCAAAACGATATTTTCAATTAATTTCCTTTAATGAATCTTTGAAACACAAAATTATGTTGAAGAGCAAACGGGAATAGTGCCATTATTATATATTTGAGGTTAAGTGTTAGAATTACATTAGAATACCAAAAATGCAGCTTTCTAAAATAATGCAACATATTTACGAATGATTTAGATCATAACTAATAATGTTTCTTATTAAATTGGGTAAAATAATTAAGCATTTGGTATCAAGCCGCTTATCGCCGTATGTATCTCAAAAATTATGTTGTACATAAATGTAGGATTTCCATCGAAGTTCAACTAATACTTCATGTTATTTTAAGTTAGTCATATATAGTTTATAGTATCTTTTTAATAGTATAATCACAAATCGAGATATATAATAAGCAAGTAGGCATATAAATATCAAATGTATACTACTCTACGTATTTCGCGCCCTTTCACCCAACCTCGATTTTTTCTAGATAAACATAGCGATAATTACATTGAAAAATATTCTTTAATTTATTACTAATTCTTTTAACGTATATTTTCGCCATGTTATATTAAGATACTGCAATTGTACTTTATTGACGCACGCCTTACCAATACAGCGGCCATTTTTATTGCGTCGCGATGATTCGTGTCATCCGCCATTGTAAGATGAAAACTACCATTCCATTTTCAGCTACAAACCACGTTAATCTATACTCATTATACGAATTATAGCATTTAGCACATCCTTTTATGTTGAATTGAAGACATTTTTATTATAAACACTTCCTTGGAAGATTTTTTAAACTACGTAAGTCGCAACCTTTGACAACTTGCACCATTTTGACGTTTGGTTAGCTTGACTTTCGAAATCTAACTCGAAAAGACAATTACAGTACTTATTTTTATGATATAACATCTAACTGATAAGTTAATGTTAAAGCGGACACTAAAAAAATATATTTATTTTATAAATATTATTACATATAATGGTTGCTATAGAGGAGTTCGTTAGAGAATTAAATTACTAGCATGATCTGATCTCATACTATTTGTATTTGCATACTTTATAAAACTACAACATATTAAATTTATTTTATGAAATCGAAATATTATTTATACAACATATTTCTAAGATTCGTAATATAACGTTTTATATAAAGAGCATATTAAGTGTTTTTGTTTTATTTATTACATTTTATTATTTTATTTTTAGATCAAAGAACTTAATCTGGATAATTGCAGAAGCCCTCATATTGTGGGTCTATCAGATGCCTATACAAATCTTGAAATTTTAAGTCTCAACAACGCTGGCCTTATTTACCTTAAAGGGTTTCCAACACTGCCTAAATTAAGGAAATTGGAGCTTTCTGACAACAGAATATCAAATGGGCTCAACTATCTCAGTGGCTGCAAAAAATTAACTCACCTGAATTTGTCTGGCAATAAAATACAAGATTTAGAGGCTTTAAAGCCTCTTGAAGAATTTAAAAACTTGAGAAACTTGGATCTCTTTAACAATGATGTTACCAATATTGAAGATTACAGAAATAAAGTATTTGCTTTACATCCATCACTAAAATATTTGGATGGGTAAGTTATAATATATAATAATATGTATAAATTTTATTTATTGTTCACCATTTCTTTGCATAAAAGAGTAGTGTTGACTTCTACCACTCAACATGCAATGCCTCTAGATTGGGAAGAAAATGGGGAGTGGAATGTATTAATACTAGGTTCCCTTTTCATACCCTGCTGTGTGTATATTATTATTTTAATTTTCTAGCATGAAGCTAAAAAAAACATGTTTGTAATATATTTCAGTTATGATAAGCAAGACCGAGAGGGTGAAGACAGTGATGCAGAAGAAGAGGATGGTGAAGAATTAAATGGGAATAACAGTGAAGAAGAAGGTTTGTATTAGTAATGTAATGTTATTAATATAAAGAGCATTTTAAAAATAAAGTCCATAAAAAGAAAAGTAGAGAATGGTATATCTTGGCACTTATTTCTGCCTACTTAGCTTCATGTGTAAAAAAATGCGGAAAAAATATGAAAAGGAAAAGATACTAATACTTTTGGGATAACAAAGTACATTAGTTATTTTGACAATTTTTTTATGGCACTAATCTTTTCTGTTAATTAGTAAGTAGCTTTTGGTTTTACTTTTAGCTTTACATTGTAATACCACATATAGGGTAGGCAAAGGAGACAAAGTGTTAGAAAGTTTGTTCCCCATCCACTGTCCAGTTTACGAAACAGTTTGTATTGAGTAGCGTAACTCAACGTCACAATATGTCTTGTTTCCATAGCAAGGAAATGAAAATAATTCTTTTCCTATGAGTGGAAATCAAATCTACAACTGTCAATTTTATAATCAGGCGTTGTGGCGCTGTGCAACAAGGGACTCCAGAGCCACATATTTAGTATTTACTTTATAATTAAAAAACATATTCATGACATTACACTGTCTTACAGATTTGGATATAGATTTGGGTCCTTTAGTTATTGATGATGAAAGTTTGTCAGAGAGGTTACCGGAGGAGTCCCCCAGCCTTCTTATTTCATTATATACAGTATATGGTCTACTATTCCACATGGGTTTTCTTTTAAGAAGTAAGCATCATAATTCATAAGCTAAAATGACAAGTTGATAACCCCTTCTAAGTAATATATGTTCCGACTTTATAAATGCTCATTTATTGTTAAGACTTGTTTCTTAATTGTTTGTTACAAATTCTTCCAATTAAGACATTATGTTTAAACTTATAATGTTAACTGGTGTTTGGATATTAATTACCATTTAAATAAATCAGCTTCATGCTGTATCCCGCACTCACACCAGTTAAAAACATTCTAATTACCATTTAAATTTTTTTAAAGCACTGTCTTTCTTATATACATATACCTCTAACTATCTATAGGGCACTCTTCATCGTCATACAAAAATTGTACACCCATAAAAAAATGTTGAAGACATTCTTGGAATTTATGTAATAAATGAAAAATAAAAATTCATTGTTACAATTTTTTTCTTAAATTTATTTGCAATAAAAAAATATTCTATTATACTATACTGGCTTATTTTATGTCTACTGCTGGTCATAGTCATACGTCACAAAAAAGATCTCTATTCATCTTCTTTTAATTTATCGAATATATCACAGTACGAAAATTATTTACTATTAATATTTATTGGATTTATCAACTTATTGTTATACAAGTTATCTGCTTGTGATGCTTATTTACTCATCTCGTATGTGGCTTTATCATTCCGAAATAAAAAATGATTTTTGTTGCTATCATATACACATGTATCATGCATAGCAGCCCTGCTATGGGACTGCACTGGGTTCCCCTGATTGCCCAGCCAGGGGAACCCAGTGTTAAGATGCTTAAGTTCTCCGTGTACCTCTCAATTTTCTAGACCCTGCATGTTGAGTGCCGTAACTCAACACCGCGCTCTGTTGCGCGCTTGCTATATTCAGTAATTCTAATATACTTGATTTTATTTGTTAGAAAGTATAGTTGGCTTTTAAAATTGTGATTCTTACTTTCCTATAATACCGTAAAAAAATTGGCTTAAAATAATTTTTCCTTTTACTTTTAAGGAATTATTCATATACACAGTATACTTAATTTCAGATGATGGAGTTATGTATTTTATTTGTAGTATTTAGGCCTTCGTAACTTTACAGCATCTGCAAACTGCAAATGGAACGATTATGGGTTCGATTCCCACTGAAATGGTATATTTTCATTTCCTTGCATTGGTCCAATACAAAGCGCGTCATTGAGTCCCACCACTAAACACGCAATGTTTCGAAGACTGGTCGTACGGTACGAATTTTTATACATATTTATTGTTACAGCATCTGATGTTGAGGAAGAGGAAGATGATGATCAGCTTTCTTTAAGTGCAGTGTACAGGGCAGGTTAGTATTTTCGTTTTTCCCGCATATAAAACGGTACGCAAATGGAACTTGCTAAAGTAATGTTAAAACACTCCATTCCCATAAAAATACTTTCGTGCTTCACCGTCGATCAAATTCTTCCAACGAGAAATTGTCTGCCCGTTGTGTAGCGGAACTCTACGTCACGCTTAGTGTCTTTTTTTTACCGCTTTGGTTATAAGACGGTAAGACATTTTAAATGTTTTCTTTTTTTTTTTATTAATAAAAAATAACAACTGTCTGTGTATTTGTATGTATGTGAGTGTGCGTCCATACACGTTAATTGTTTCTTTAGTAAAATATTTAACATTTGTCCAATAGAGGAAGAAAGCTCAGCCAGCTCATTGTACGTCGGAAGTGACGTCGAAGAGGAAGAGGAGGAAGACGACGAGGCAGAGAACGATGACGCTGACCAAAACTTTAAACCGCAAGGTAATTTAAATTATATGTTAAACTAGTGACCCACTCGCGGTCTCGCCGCTTTACAGCAAACAAGTTATATTACAGCAAAATTATACAAACTCTTTGCTTAAATTGTAGCCTATGCTATTCTTACACATTATGGTCGTGGGAGTAAAACTCTTCTCAACACAACAATGTCTCGGAAATTGGGCATTGCGCGGGGAACGGTACGATGTGGGGAAGTATGTTATAATATGAGAGCTCCCTCTGCCTAACCTGCTGCGGAATACAGCGTGTAGCTAACGAAAATAATTTATTTGCAGACGGTGATGAAACTCACGAAGAGAGCACTCGGGGGAAGAAACGGAAACACGACGACGATGACAACTGAGATGAAATGCCTTACGTATCTTACTAGCCCGTAAGTGTATGTACAGCCGATACTTCGGACAATAAACCCGATATATGTATATTATGTAACACTTGTTTTACTTCTATAGAAAGTTTAAACAGTTTTGTTTTACGTTGTATTTATCACGCATAAAACAAATCTATATTTTTTTTGCCAGAAAGTGGGGAACTGAAGTATCTTAATATGTAACGGACCGTCGGAACACTGGGTTCCCTTTGCCTACCCTGCTATGCGCGAAATACGGCGTGATGCTAGTAAAAAATCAATTTTTATTCCAATTTATTTTAGTTATACTCAAATCAACTTGATTTTATGATTCTTCATTTCTTTTTAATTGGTTTGGTAGACAGGGGAAACCTAATGTTAAGACAATATGTTCCCCGCTCAAAATTTCAGTATATATATATGTAAATGGTAAGTTGAAAGATTTTTTAACTTGTGTCTTAATTATTTTATATAGAGTTATTGATAGTAACATTTTTATCAGCTTATAATATTTTATAATATCCTTAAATTTGTATGTAACGTTATAAAAATATTCTAAATTATATATTTATATAAATATTGAAGTAAAACAAGCGTTACATAGAGGAGTGTGGCTCTCAGCCCCGAGTCAAAATATGGGTCCAGCAGAAAATCAAACCTAATCTCAACAGACATCGGATTATATTATATATATATTGTAATATAGATTATAAATATATAAACAAACAGGGCGTTATGTCTCTATAAACAATAAATGTAAATGAAAACGAGTAAAGCTTATAAACAAATAACCTTTTATATTTTTTCACATATTATATTTCACATTGAATTTTGTAAAATTGAAGTATATATTTTTTTATTATAAATTTAAAAATGTAAATTTGTATTTATAGTTTTCTCAATATAAACAGTTACGCAATCGGGTTATGAAATATTTTCATCTTCTCACTCTGATGATCCAAGCCAAGCCGCTGCGCTGGGTTCCGCCACTCGACAAGCTGTGTTATGAAATGGTGCGGTGTAACCACTTGGCTTCATCTGCCTATCCTTCTATAAGCGAGATACCGCGTGAAGCTAAAAAAAGGAAACTGGCCTCCATGGCTTATTGTTTTTGTTTAACAAAATATTAATAATTATTATAACGTTTACCATATAGACATGTTGTTTCACGTTTGTCTACATAAAAAATATATTGTTTTATTAAATTTCACTATTCAATATTACTTACTACAAAGAGAAATCAATCCGATGTCTAGTTATCAAGATTATTGAAATTGATGTGTTTTTGTGTGGAATATGTAGTTTGTTGTCCGACGAGTTGATATTTCAATTAAATTGTTTATGTAATAACTTTTTTTTATTCTATTGACATGCTTATTTTAGTCTAAACATTGAGTGCGAGTGCATGAGTTTTAGATTTTAACTAGCTCTCGGAAAAACCTTTGATTACAATCTATTTTGACTAGCTTTAAGATAGTTTTTGGGTAAATTGAGAACATATATGTTATTATTTAAAATCTGACGAAATTCCCCGTTCATTATCATACACAAGCTCATGTACAAACCAGGATATAATTATAAAACTATAAGTGAACATATTACTTATAAAATTTATTTTATAATTGACTCACAATGTAACTTGTAAAAAACACAATGAATACAATAAATATTGTCAATTGCTTCTCACGTACGAAGATAAATAATGTAGTTTATATTATACAAAGAATAAGCACTCCCAAATTATTGTACGTAATAAATTATAGAAAATAAACATTTTCTAAGAAATATTTCTATATTAGACTCGATTGGCCGGTTTTGGCTGTTGGTATGTAAAGTCTAAATATTAACGTGTTGCCCAAAATTACTATCAAATAATAAAATAACATGTAAAATCGAACCCTGTATATTAATAAATAAAGTGTAAGAAAAGAGAATCAAAGGTTAGGTGATGTGAAACATCTGATTTTCCAAAAACTTGTGGCAGAAAGTGCGATGCGACTCGCAGTGTAAAGTATGTTGTTGGACATTCAAATTTTTACACGAAAAATTTAAATTCTATATTACATTTAGAAATATTTAAAATTTTTATAAAAATGTTATTGATCTATGTTGTTTTATGTAGAAAAATATCAATTTGTAGTTAAACCTTAATTGAGTACTGGGAAACATTTTGCCATATCAATCATACCGAATCTTATAACTAAAAACAGGCAAAAGAAAAAAAAATGCCTACAGGAAAAAGTGTATTTTTAAGTACAGCAACAAATAACCAATAATGAGTACTGTATGAAAAGAATGATCTAGCGGAATATTAAAAATTTGTAACCATAAAGAAATCCTAAAATAAGTCGACTTCCACCTAATTGTGTTTAAAATAGTTTGTTTTTAATTATCACTTTGGTATAGGAATGTGGACCGAGTGACAAAGCCGCGGTCTGCCAGGAGTTTTTGTGTACAAAATGGCGCCTGTATTCCGTCAGCGTTCCCCTAAATAAAATATCGTATTATATAAAAAATAATTTCATTAAATTAGATAACATTCTTTGATATCTGACGATTTCATAGAATATTTTTCTACAATCTTTTTAAATTTTAAAAGAGCGATTTATGCACTAATGTATATCGATGATAATTTATGAAGTTTGGTTGGTTGATACATCGTGGTGAATGTGCCAGATAGATATGTTGAAGAGAATTTTAGTTAATAATTTTATTGTATTGTGTAAGTCATTAAGTTTAAGTAATTTACAACTTGGCCTGTTGAAATATATTATAATCCTATTAAGACTTTATTTCTGGGATTGTAAAATAAAAACTACATACAAAAATATGGCTTTTATTTTTTCTAACCTGAAATAATATTTACACAAAATTGTTGCAAACTTAAAACACATTTATTTTGAGAAAGATTTCTTAGATCATAAAAACTGACATTAACAGACAAGTTTGCTTCACACTGTATTTGACACACAGCAAGATAGACAGAGGGAACCTGGGAAGCCCGTCTGTTCCTATATTGCACGCTTGTGGCCCTGCGTCACGACTGACCTCAAAGATAAAGTTAATTTACTTTTACTTAGTACAACATTTGTATTTTATGTAAATTTTACTGCACAACGACAATAACAAAGAACGTCAAGAGGCAAGTAGTTTATTCAATTAGCCAAGTTTTCTAAAGTAATAAAAAATCGAAAGTTCAAATTAGAAGCAACAATTTTTGCATTTCAATGGATATCCGTTAACAAACACTAGTTTTGAGAAATAAGTTAATAATTTGAAATTACATTTTAGCTGTATCCCTCATAAGAAGGCAGAGTAAATTTAGTGATAAAGCACTCCATTCGCTAAAATCCTAATAAGTTTCGAAACAATGCATGTGAAGTGGCGGAACCCTACTATAAATAAATATAATAATTTAATTGTGGGTTCAAAATAACCCCGATCGGATATGAATCCACAGTCACCGCATTTACAGCCACATGCTACCCACTGCGCCACAACGGTCGGAAATTTAAATGCAATTCTTTGATTATTGCATAGAAGTCTGTTGTTCCAAAAACTGTTGTAACAAGGCACTATCGATAGGTATAACAAGATTTTCACTTCCGTCATATGTCCTTTTAACTTTCACTAACTTGTGATCTAAGAATTCGGTTAACTGAGCTCGAAGTGCAAGATCTGAGCTCACCAGGAACTGTTCACGGGCTTTGGAATATAAATCTTTGAAAGGTAGACCTGAAATAAAATAACGTTATATGAATATATTAGTTACTATACTTTTTAATTTATCATTAATTTAAAAAATATTATTTTTTCTTTAATAATATGTATTTTTTTATTTTTCTATTAATTTCCTAGAGTGGAGATCGAGCCCACAAGTTGTCGCGTTCACAGTCATACGCTTGCGTAGCTACACGCCACGACTGGCCTCAAGCCTCTCCCTTTATACCATTGGAAATAGGGTTTATTTTATTTCATAAAGTAAAAATACAAATTAATTTTCAAAATTGTAACAACATCCTGATAATAAAAGTATAATTATATTTCCTTATACACTTTTTTTGTTCTCTCCTGAGAATTCGTTATTTATCTTATTAGCAGATTTACACTTTAAGCCGAAGATAACATTAATAATTTTTTATTAGGAACAAACAGAATATAAAGTTCACAAACAAGAAATTTTATTAAATTTAAGTCTTCACAAAAAAATATATACCTTGATAATGTGTCTGTTTATGATTCTCCAACTGATATTCTATAATAATCTGGAATATTCCTTTGGCATTACTAGTCAGAGACTGGAAGACACTCTTTAATGAAGAAATTTGTAGTGCCCCACTTCTCTGTGTCATAAGTGAGTTTTCGAAGGAAGTTTCTTCTATGTAAGGCAAAAATGTCGTCACGTCCCACCATGTGAAATTAAACTTGCTTAGTTTATTGTGATCCCATACTGTAAATAGGCAATATGTTTTTTATAAAATACTGAATAAATAAACAGAAACTAGAGTTAAAACTACTTTTGCTCAATTTTCAACATTACGTGTTGAGTAGCGGAACTGAACGCCGCGCTTTATCTTGTCACCAGAGTGAAGAAATACATATCATTCATTCCCCGGAGTCCAAAAAGCAAACCCAAACCGTGGCTTACTACAGCCAGATAATGTGCCATTGTACATAATAGAAATATATTTTAGTAACCATAATTAAAATTCTAAAATATTTGCTGTATAATACTTACAGTTATATATGCCATTTTCTCTATTAAGTATCAAGTCAGCATAGAAAAGAAAATAAAAATTGAAAAAGTATAAATGTACTCATAAACATAAAACTAAAAATGAACCTCTATAAGTCGTATTCCGAAAAGGAAATTACTCAATACCTAGAGACATCGCTGAATTAAGTTTTATTGATAGTTACAAATGTTGGTTTCATTTAAATGTTTCACATATTTCCACATTTACTGGGAAGATAAAGGAAGTCTAGTGATGTTTCGTTCTCCATGCACCATCCGATGTTCGTAACTTTGCCAGTGTTACCAGAACATGGAAATGAACACAATTAATTTCGGTAGAAAATCGAACCCACACTATCGTTATACCATAATAAATAAAAAACAAATTGAGTAGAAGAATACTCACATAATGGTGCATTGATATGGTCGATAGTAGCAATAAGATGAACATTTTTCAATTGAGCCAAATTTGCCAGAACCGATTGCGCTTTAGAACTTCTTAACATAACTCCATCAATATTATGAACTATTAAAAATAAATATACTCCGCATTCCGATAATTGAGAATCTATTAAATTCACCACATCCCCTATATTAGACGGGACTTGAGTATTTTCTAACAAATCCACGACAATAGTTTCCAGAATGTTCTTCACAGTTAAACTAGGAAAGAAGCCGTTAACAACAATGCACGGCATATTCTGGACTTTTTCCATTTGAAATCTTTGTAAAACTGTTTTTTTCGATCCAATTCCATATAAAATTACATTAAAATTTTCGCTTAAAATGTACAACCACCTGTTGAACAATTGATCGTGAGTTTGTATTAGATCAGTAATTTTATTTCTGTGTTCGCTTGAAATTTGATCTACTTCAGTAATATTTTCGTTGAGATTCATATTTTTGAGTCTTGCTAGGGTATGGTCTGATGTCGCTATCTGGAAAAATATTTTTTTATTAAAGAAGCTCATTACTCCATTAGATGCATTAACATAATATATTAATCAAAATATACAATGGTAGACTGGCCGTCAGCCCGTTCTCTACCTCTCGCATGTTTCAAGAGCGAGGAAGTAGAAATTGTTTAAATGTCATCCCTTCTAGTGGGTTCGAGCCCAACACAATGTGTTTACAGCCAGGGACTATCTCAATCTTACTCCCGCTGTGGAGCAGTGGCTTTAATGTTTCGGTAAATTTTAAAATAGTAACTAAAGTGTCTTCACACTAAGCACCCGGTTTTGAACGAGACGTTTGGTGTACGATATAGGATACAGAGTAATATCCTGCTGATTGTATAAATTATTAAATATTGTATAAATTTTCATCAATTTTGTATAAATTCAAAAGTCCGTCAAATATTTTTAAAGTGTAATTCGGTAATTCCGCACTGAAGGCAGACTAATATTTTAAGGACTCCAAATTCATATTTCATACTTTTAGTAAAGTGATTCGCGTATATTCTTCAATGCAACCGCGATTGCTAATAGCATTATCCTTAACTATATTTTACCAAGAAACAGCATAAATCATATTAATAGTGAAGAACAGAGTATCTTAACACTACCTCCCTTTCTATCTATCAATGAATTATCAATAAAAATTTTATGATCTTCGTAAGTTTACTACCCTTTAATAAAGTTATGAATAAATTTGTTTAAATTTAGAACAGATTTAAATGTAGGAGAAGAATATAGGAATATTCTAAATTGTATGTGATGCAGACTTCATATTTATGGCCAGCTCGGTGGCCAGTCTGTTCATTATGCTGCTATATTTAGCCATCCATTCTTAAGTGTGTAGATATTATTAATTTCATATTATATATATCTTTGCAAATAACCTTAAATTATTTGCTTATATTATTACGAATGCAATATGAAGATGGCATATTTGGAAACAGGTGGCTTTTTAGTGAGTACTTATCCCTTATGCATTTCGTTCCTATTGATTTCACTGTATTTTATATGTAATGCTAGCACATAGATACAATTACTTTATTTATTTATTTTTTTAGATGTTTTGATATATGGAAAAGATGTTTTCTTTTCCACTCATTGGAATGTTAATAATGTCTCTTCCTTTATTTTATTTATTTATTTTCATTTATATCGAGTAACAACTTATGACTCATTTTGTTA
>DVQM01000458.1:0-17354 GCA_018231645.1 Heliconius ricini
CTTCAAATCAATAATTTAACATGTGAGGCTTTTTCTGAAAGGGTAAATTTAAAAATTGAGTGACATCAGCAAATTTAACAGAGTTTTAAAAGTATGACGAAACTTATATTACAAAGGTAAAACGAACGTAATATTACAAAAATTATTAGAAGTTAATAGAATTGTCAGTCAATTCTGTTTATTAGATCAATAATCATGCACTATAAGCGGGCGAAGCCGTGGGCGGGCCGCTAGTAATGAATATTTCCCTAATATGAAGACATTCCATTTCCCATTAAGACACTTCCGTCCCACTCTATCGATTTTTTGAGGCATTGCATATGGTACTCGATACCTCGCTTTACCTCGTTAAGAGAACGAAGAAATGCAAAATATTAATTGTTTCGAACCTACAACCGCCAAGTTTACAGTCGCCCGCCGCCGTATGCCGTGAAAAATGTGCGGGCACAGGAGTATAAAATAAAGCCAAATGTATTTTTTTATGTTGAGGAGTGTAGAATACATTTTTTCTTAATTGTCCATAATAAATACATGAATATGAATGAAATACATGTAACACACTACTTTTTTTTGTAACTGCACAATATATTTTGCACATTGCAGGATAGCCAAAGGAAACTTGTGCTGAATTAAGTGATAAGATATTCCCAATATCTCTATTTCTCATGAAAACACTTACTTCTACTTCCAATATTTCATTCCTCCGCGTGGGAATCGAACTCACAACCGTCGCGTTTACAGTAGCACGCTACCCGCCACGCCATGAGGTTGACGCATCATTCGAAAAGTATACACTTTTGTTTAAGTGATACAAACAATTTTCTAGCAAACGCCTATTGTACCCGTCAATTCATTCTTTAGTATATATACCTATAAATATCCACGAAGAGATGAATATATTTTAATTAACAGACGCATATTCCACTAAATGAAGATCGAATCCATTATATTCGCGTGAATAGTAAGTTGCGCCACTTGCGCCACGATGTCTATAATTGTATAAAATCTCTAGAAAAATGTAGTTAAACAATATTCCTAACAATCAACATTTTGTAGCTTCACGCGGTATCCCGCAAATAGAGAGGTAACCAGAAGGAGTCCAATGTTAAGATACTTCGTTTTCTACTTTCCGCCCATTTTTCAAAATGTTTGTATGGCAAATCTCAATACCTCGCCTAATTCAGAATAGCAATAAAATGGAATATTCGCCATTTTATTTTTACACCACTTACTCAATATTGGTATTAATTGAAAGCTCGATTTGTTAAATGCAGTGCAACACGGAAAAATTCTAAACAGCTGTTTTTTAATAAAGGTAAAGGGAAAGTAAATATTTTTTATAACAATATAACCATTTCCCTGAATGAAAATCACCCACAACCACCGTGTTTACAATCAGGTGCTACCCAATTATACTATGACGGCCTAAATAGAAACAGATACGTATGTGGGTTATAACGTTTTTTTTTTTATTTTACCTTTATTGTGAAATAGAAAGGACTAACTAGTTCGCGTAAATACATTCTGAGTTAGAACGAAACTGACAACATTATATAATTAATATAGCTAAAGCTTTGAAGGCTTTAGCTATTATATTATATCCAACCAATCCAACACAATATTTTTTTTTACTCTCTTCAACAAAACAAACACTTCAACAAAAAAAAACAAGCAACACACAAAAATCCATACATAATACGAAAACTGCATCCACGTATTCAATACAATGAATAAAAGACTCGCTATCACCTACATTATACGTTCAATTCTTATCACATTGCTTTAAAAGGCGAGTCGGTGCAAGACGTTGAGATCTAAAATAGATTTTTCAATACTGAATATATTTCCACGCGTTACACAGTCGCAGGTCACACCAGGTAACTGCGATAGGAATGTGCGGTACATTTCGATGCATGTTCTATATTTAATACGGCATGTCGAATAGAAAAGATTGGAAAAGAGCAAGCTTCCTAGTTTAGCTGATATTTTGAAATTGTGCTATGTTTTTGTTTGTTTAAACTAAATTTATACTAAATATTTAATATACAATTAAATTCAATTTATAACGCCATCGCGGTGCAGGCGCACAAGCGTGCAACTGTAACGAGAGAGAAAATTGTAGGTTCGATTTCCACTCGGGGGAATGAAATATTTCATATTATAATTTCCTCGCTCTGGTAATGAGGCAAAATGTGGTTGATCTTCGCCACACAAATCTTAGGGAAATTAGAAGAACGTGGGGAATAAAAATGTGTATGTTGTTGTTTCCATTAGGGTACGGAGCGTTTTAATGCTAGATACCCAGGTTCCCTTTGCCTACTCTGCTACTGTAGCAGTTAAGCTAATAAAGTTAAAGTCATGGAATTTATATTTATTTTCTCTTTCTGGCAAGTGAAAGCGTAGCGTTGAGTTCCAGTACCTATTTAACACGCGACGTGTTTTGTTGCCTGTTGACACAAGAATCTCTTGAATTGTTGATGAGACATAATCTTCTGTTGTAGCTGGTTGAGTAGCTGCAAGCGAAAAGAACATTGTATTTTGAAGAATTTCTTACGTTATATATATTATTTTTATTGAAAATGTAATGAGTATAATCAACTTGTTTCTTGAATTATTAACACTGTAATGTCCTACCAGTTCAGCATTCAGCAACTACAGTCGTAGAAGCCAAAGTAGTTTTATTTCGTCTTCAATTTCTATTACAGTGTTTCTTCTGCAGGAGAATGTGAGAGCTAAATTGCAGTCCTTTCCACAGTTCAGTCTTTGAAATTGTACATTGTCAATCTTTAAAGCGGTACTATAAAATCTAAGACGTATAAAAAAACATTTTAATGCAACGTAAAATTCTAATTGTAAAGTAAGAGAATATACTATCTCAAAGATCACGTGGAGGTATCAAGCTTAAACTGCAAATATACAGGTCAACGGTTACTAGGACCAAAGAAAAAGTCAAGTTTTTAAGTCAACGCAATCAAACAAATCCAAAAAGTTAAAATTTAGAACCATTTCATGGAAAATAAAAACCAAACCTATATTTGTTGTTTGTTTCGCACAAAATGAGTGAAAACATAAGTTCTTTTAACTTTTACAAATTTTACTTACCGTTGACCTACAATTCTGAAATTGATACGGAACCCTCAATGGACGAATACGATTCGAACTTGGACCTTATTAAGTATATTATTTAGTTATTTTAACTTTACATTTTCATTTGTGTAGTAGAGAGTAATCTCGAGTGTCTTACAGCTCGGAGAGCTCGGAACTTTACAGAGGTTTACTAGAAACCTCTGTAAAGTTCAGCTATTAAGATTCTGGAACCATTATCAGACCAGCTTGATGACACCAAATATGGTAATATTATATACAATAAACCAAGTAAAGGGAGAAAACGAGACTTTCCATTTTATATATTTAAGTCGCAAACGTAATGACGGACTTCCACCACTCTATAGTAAATGAATGAGTGATAATGATGATATACCTTTATAATACTATAAATAGCACCTGTAGTTGTTCTTTTAAAACATTTAAAACTCAACATTCAACACCTTAAACAGAACTTTGTAAGAATTGTGTTTTCTTCAACAGCTTAATTTTGACGTCTCTTAATACTACTGTAGACGCAAGCGAAATTATTTGAGAAGTTTCACTTAAGCTTCTACACTAGGAATAATTTAGCTGCTCTCGAAATGAAATAGTTGGATTAAACTAGTTTTGACCACGAAGCCCTTGGTATAGTTGAATAGCGTTGAATATTACAAGAAAAAGTTCTGGAACAAGATAACTCCACAAGAAAAACATATTGACATATTTTCATTTCCCTGATTTTTTATACATCGTCGGTCACAATGTCTATAAAAAATATTGCGTGTACTGTGGCGGAACTCAACGCCACGTTTTGTCTTGTTACCAGAGGAAAAAAGAATAATGCGTTGCACCGAGTGGAAATCAACCAAAATGGAACCTAGTATTAAGACACTCCTTTCTATTAGGACTTCCGTTATATATTTCATTTCCTCTCTTGGAATAGAACTCACAACCTGTCGCGTAGACAGTCAACAAATAAAACTAACTACTATATTATAACAAATTGTTATTTTTATTATAGAAACAGGATTTTTCAAAGCTTACAGTAGCTTTTCAGCTTCTAAAAATGTCTTAATACCTACGAGGTTACCGAAGCTTGGCTGTATGCCAACCAAACTCAATAGACAGTTTAAGCTCGGAGCGAAGCTTTATGCCATTACAATTGGCATAATTATCGTTAAAAAGAAAATGCACTGCACCGATGGATTGTAATATCATCTTTTTGGTTTTTTTACAATATAGCGTTAGATTTGTAGACAGAGAGTTCTGTTAATAACACGACGAGTTGTAGGTTTGATTCCCACTCAAGGAAACAAAATATTTTCATTTGTTTTATTTTATTAATTTCAGATTGATACTTTCACGCAATCTCGAGATAAATGCTCTTGGGAGACGCATAGACACCATTCGTTTCGACGGCGACGTTATTTCCTTTTGAGGCACGGCACTCTAAACTATATATAATAGATATGACTAATTTTATAAAATAAAATGTGGCATAAAATTCTGTCCTTCCATAGGAAAAAAATAAAAGTTGGGTGAAAAGAGGAAAATTTCTACTATTCTATTTACTATGCTTTCCCCTCGATTTGTAACTATGTAATTTAAATGTAAATAATATTTTTTTTTACAAAAAAAGACTTCCTTAATTTTAACAGGATTCCATAATCTGTGAATCATTGAAATCGGTTTGCGTGATATTGACTTATTCGTCCATTTCTCGCGCACATACATAATGCAAATTTAAGACTTATGTGATATTCTCATGGATGCAATTGTCAGAAATGAATCAAATTACAATGGGACAATGCAAACATTAGGTTTAAAATAAAAAAAAAGAATCATCAGAACCAGTTCAACCAGTGAAACATTCTAAGGTAAAAAACTTAAAAAAATACAATCAAATTGATAAACTCTTTTTCTTACAGAAGTCGATTAAAACTGGAATTTGACCTACATTTATAATAGTAGTATCATTATGGAACTTGGCAGATATTCGGATGGTAAGCTCAGTTGGGCATACAATAATATGGTATCACCGAGGTCACCTGATGTTGTAGGACGAAGGTGGGGAATGAAGCCCTGAATGCGTATTAAAATCATATTTCAAATTTAGAGTGTTCGTTTCTACTAGTGCCTAGGACCTGCACCAGGCAGGCACTAGGAGAAACGAACACTGCGATGGAACATGAAGATGGCTAATGATGGAGCACTAAGCGTGTTTTTAGTATTGTAAATATTATATTATAAGCATTACAATCTACGATTTCTGTTTTGTCGACAAATATCTAAATTTACAAATTATATGACTTTGTAAGTGACGATTATTCCCAGACGCTGACGGTAACCACTGCAATTGTATAGATAAAATTTTGCATTGTAAAGTTAAGATCAATTTGCATTTTCTGTACCAGACGTTGTTTACTCTCGAATACTGCGGAGTTTAAAAAATAGTCCTGTCAAATAATTAAAATTTATAAAAATCGAATTTAAAGGAAAATGTATATTAATGACAAAATACGGTATTAAAGTTAGGTAGTAAATAGGGAACGTGCGGTAATTTTCTTTCTGCTAATATAAAATATAAAAAAATAGAATAACGTGTCACTTAATACTCTTTATGTCTCTTAAAAAGTATAATAGATATAGTGAAGCTATATTTTTTTTTCTTACTTTATCCCGCTTATAGCACGAAATCTAATGTTAAAACACTCCGTTCTCCACATTTTGCCTTATTTGCGAGATATTGAGTACTGAGTGGCCTTACTCAACACTGTCCCTTGTCTTATCACAAAGCGAGTACCATAAAAAAATCCATACCACCGTGTAGGAACCCACAACCGTCATGGTCTTAACTAAATTAGTATTACAACAAAAAAAATATCCAATAATTTTCTGCCATTTGCAGCGCAGGTCAGCTCCAGCGTTAACTAAGGAAAGTGAATTATTCCCACCTTCAGAGCTATTTTGACATCTTTATTCTCTAATTGACGATAAACGCTTTGAATTTTAGCGCAATGAATGACGGCCGTGACCTGGAACTTGGAACAATCACATTCTTTGCTGGCAATATTGAGATCACTTAAATAAAACATAATCTTTCAAAAAAAATTTTGTTTTTATTTTATTAAGTTCTAAGATGCAGTATTTTTCCGTATAGCATGGTAGGCGAAATGAATCTATTGTTGAGACACTTTCCCCATACATAGCAAGGTATTTTTAACACTTTAGTTCCTCACTCTCCGCTGGATTCTAAAGGCATTACATGTTAAGTGGCGAAACTCAACGCCGCGTTTTACCTCGTCGGTCGGTATTGAGTTCATACAGCCATGAAGCTTTATAAACAATGAGGGAGCTTACTTAGTAAATACATAATGTGAAAGTTTTCAAAGTTTATGTAGCTTAACTAAGTTTAATTGGTTTGTAATCGTAATTGCCACCAAGTCAAGCAAAGCCAAAATAATGATAATATTTTGTTTTTCTCATGTTAGTCTCGCGTTGCGAGATACAGCTCATGACAAGGTAGGTGTCACGGGAACCCGTTAAAATACACCATTCCTAATTAAAAGGCTTCCGTTTCATACTTTCTTCGGAATTCATGAGGCATTGCGTGTTGAGATACGCGCTTTTTTTCATTACCAAAGCGAATTATAGAAAATATAAAATATTTCATTTCTCCAAATGGAAGTTGAACCCACAACCGTCACGTTTACATTTGCACGTCTGTGTCTCTGCACCAAGGCGGCCTCAATTTATCTTAATCTTAATAAAATGTAAAATAAAAGTTTGCAAATAAGATTTAAATCAACATTTACAGTTAGTATTTGTTACTTTGAAATTTACAAAGTCTTTCTGTACACAAAGTATCAAAACGATCTCAACACGGAGTTATATTTTTTTAAAGTTTTTTAAAAAAATATAATTATTTTCATACTTTTAATTAATTCGTTACAAATTCGGTAGAGTTTCTCATTAATGGGCATTTCTTTTTGAACGTCTCAGTCGTTTTCAAAGAAATAATTGTGTCACTTCTAATTAGACAAGTTTTAATTAAATCAATAGTACTTAAATATTCCGAGTCACTGATAAAGACTGTTAATTAATATAAAGGATAGTAGGTAAATTTCTTTTAGTTTCATGTTGTATCCCGCACGTTGCAGGGTAGGCAAAGGGAACCCGGAAACCTAATATTAAGGCACACCGTTCCCGATTATCTGCCATATTATGGAGGCATTATCGGAACTCAACACCGCGCTTTGCCTCGTTGTCAGAGAAAATGAAAATATTAAATATTTAATTTTTTCGACTAGCTACATACGTTAGCGTTTAGATCTATTCGCTAGTCCCTGCGCCACGATTGACCTCAAATCTAAAGTTGATTTAAGAAATAACCTTGTGGGAAAAACGATATTTGCATTTAAATAACAATAGCAGAGCGTGAAGGAAACGGTTTTGAGTGTGACTGCGAATTAAATTTCATTACGAGTGAATAAGATCTAGTCATAAATAATTTTGTTTTCTATTTTCATCTAAATGACTTACAAAACTGTACTTCACACCAATCCTTGTCGTATCACAGGGAAGTTACTTTTATTTTGCTTATATCTATATCTCGCTTATATCTTGGGATAAACAGAGGGAACTCAGTGTTAAGACACACAGTTCTCCACTTTGTGATTATTTTTAGAGACATTTTTTCACATTACGTGTTGAGTGGCGGAATTCAACGCCCGCCCATAAATGAAAATTACAGCGTGACGTTACAAAACCTTAGATTTCTTTGAATTGTAAAAATATTTCATTACAGAAGTACGTAAGAAACTTAAAATACTTTTCAAGTAACTAGCTTTCACCTGCCATTTCACCAGCATGGACGTATGTATGTAAATAACTTAGAATTCTATATACAACAGATTATATAATCTAAAGCCTTTTTTGACAAATGATAGTTCATTTGTTCGTTCAGTTTCAATGGACATAAATATTTTTTGGTTAGACCAGTAGGTTTCAAAATTAGCGGGTTTAACCAAACAAACTCTTCAGCTTTATTTTGTATAGATGGTTTCTACTAATTGGTTATATAAGATATGGGAACCTTATACTCGTAATTGACATATCATATAAAAAAATCTATTCTTAAGAGTGCCTTTAAGTACTATGATTAAAGCTATATTATCATTATATCTGAAATCCTAACCTGAAAGATGAAAGAGCGGACAATACTTAGGTGGAACAGAGTCCTTTTAAAAAAAATAGATACACATTTCCTTCACATTAAAATGAATAATAAATTATTCTTGTTGTAACTTTGTTATAATATTTTTGTAGGCGCTTGTAATTTATTAGGGTTTAAAATATATTGGCAGGAGGTTAAAATTATGTTAAGTGTCTGTCATTAGACAACGTCATTTCTAATATAATTCCCAAAGAAATATAAAAAGTTATGTAACGTAACTGATAAATAAGATGCATATATATAATCATCTACTATTTTATGCACCTTATTTACTTAATGTATGTCAAAAAAATCTAAATTTTATGCTCCTCATAGTACTTAGTATCGGTGAATTTTCATTTTATAACATAACGAGGGTCTAGGTTCTTAGGCCACCAAGGGTTATTTCTGTAAAAATACGGTTTCTCTATGAAAGATATAATTGATTTTTGTACTGTCCAATTAAGAGCTTTAATGTATGGAAAAAAGAAGATTATAAATATACCAGTTTCACGCTGTATCCCGCACACTACAGACAGAAGGAACCTAGTATAAATATATTCCGTTCCCCATTTTCCACCGAATTTCTGAGGTATTGCGTGTTGAGTGGATTTTGCCTCAGATTTATTATTGATAAACAATTATAAAAAATAAATTATTCCCTTGAATGGGAATCGAATCCGCAACCGTTGCGTTACAGTCACACCCTTACGCTCCGTGCACCACGACGACCTTAGCTTATAGCGAAAAAATCAAAAAGAGAGAAAACTACAACTTTAACAGTAGATTTACACGAAACGAGAGAAATTAACTTTTTAAAAAGAGACTTCTTTCTATCCATTTTCATTCTCACTCTTGAACAATTTCAGATGAAAATCCTATTTTATTTGAGTCACTAAACAAAGTTTTATAATAATAATAGCTATATTATAATATAATAGATCTCTTACAGAATGCGCATTGTTCTACAAATGAAGAATGGCACAAAGGCCCGTCACGGCCACGTTATACGATCGACGTTATTGAATTTATATAATAATTCAATTTATGTAACATCGAGGTACAGTGGAAAAGTATATGACTGCACGTCATGACTGTGGGTTTAAATTTGATTTAAAAAATATTCTTTACGCAAACAGACTTTTGCGAGTGTAGTATTGATGATGGAAGAATAAAAGTCTACTTACGTTTAGCACTGAGTTTAATCAACACCACTATAAAAGTGCGTATACAGTGATAAGACAAATATACACGGCTCGATATAGAAGAAAGTCAACCACAAACAAATATATATAACAGAATATGAAAGACACAATTTTGAAAAGAAATACTAGATAAAACAAAGGAACGTATGGGAAGCGCATCGAGTGGCAAGCAACGACTGTGATAATTAAATATGCCGTCGACAAGAGGGTAGGCGTAAATATTACGGCACCTTACCGGTTCAGTCGACGGCGACGAGCGCTTTCATATAACTATACTAAATACGAATACTTACTATAAAATATATAAACAATATTAAATGTATGTATGTATATAAATGATAAATAAATAAATTACAATATTGAAATACATAAATGACACATATTAATTAAGTAAACTGTAAATATAAATAATAGATCCCTACACGAGCACTTTTGAATCTTCAAACAGACCGCCGTCACTGCCGTTTCGGAATTGCTGTTTTGCTGAGAAAAGTCATTGTTACAATTTAAAAATTACATGAGATTCGACTGATAATAATTGCTTATATTTAATTTTAATTATTCTTGGATTCAAAGTCAAAACGCTCGGTTTAATTTCACCGTTCTCTTGCGCTGTTTCCTATTCAGGTGGAACATGGAGGACGGAGTGTCTTGAAAAAATTGGAATTCCAATAAAAGATGTAAGTAATATTTGCGCTAATTGAAAAATAGAATAACGCTTATGGCTTTATCGCTTAAGTCAATGACTTTAACAAAAATAGTCCTATACTAAGACGTCTTTAACTAAAAGATAAATAAATATATTAATTTAAACTTTAAATTAATAATATTTCTTATTTGCGACCGCTGTGGTGCAGGTGCACCATAATGAACACGGCGGGAGTGTTCGATTCTCAGTGATTTCGTTTTCGACGGAATTATCTTTATTTCCTGGCTCTGTAATTAGGAAGTTCCACCACACCACACTGAATATCTCGAAAATAGGTCGGAAAGGATTTTAACGGATTTTTAAAGGATTTCATTGGAGCGTTTTAACACTAGGTCCCATAGGTAATATGACCTAGTATGTAGATACTAATAATTAATCAATAATTACTTCCCTTCCAATCTGTTCATGTCATATTCGGAGAAGTTTTTCTTTTTAAATATTTATTTATCTACATTTTAATTAGCATTACACTCATTCCCGCATCGTTCTGCTCTAATTCGAAACATTGCGTGATGAGTGTCATCATTTAACGTTTTTTAACTGCACCGAAAATATGAAATAATTTCATTATAAAGTATTTAAAATGACTTTTCGTAGTGATGCTCGAAACCAGATCCACAAAACATATTTATATTTACAATTAAAGAAGCTGTCCTGTTCTATGTATAAAAAATATATTTGAATATATGTATATCACGCCTGTCAAGACATACCGATCCTGGAGTGTCTTAAACAAGGGTCTCACGTTCCCTTTGCTTACACCGCTGCGTGCGCGATAAAGCATGAAGGAAGCTAAAAGAACCGGCTAAATGCAATTCGGATAAACCCACTAGGTTTCCAAACCAATTTCAGGATTCAACTTGAAGTTCAACTTAAAAAAAAATATACAGGAAGTACTCTATACGTTTTGATTACGCTCGTATCTTTCGATTTCGTTGACTTAAAAGCTTAATTTTTTCTGTTTCAAGGGACCATAGACCAGCTTGACCTCCACGAGATCTCAAGATAAATGGTCTTGACAAACGGATAACAAAGTGATCATATAAGGGTTCCGTTTTTACCTTTTGAGGTACGGAACCCTAAAATCACATAGACTTTGTATTACAGCTTCGATTTAACAATAAAGAGAAGCCTTTATGGTGGATGTTTGATTCCTACTATAAGGAGTTTTATATTTTCACTTTATTCAACACGCAACTGGGGAACGAAGTTCCAATAACCAAGTTTCCCTTCTTCCTACTCCACTATATGCAGAATAGAGCTAGCTGAATCTACAAAAATAAAACAATATATTATTTTATCCCAGAGTTAAAGAAAAAGACAGTAAAAAAAATTATCAGATAAGTACGCAAGGGTTGTTTCTGTAAACATTGCCGTTTCATATTGTAGCAATATCTTTGTGCATTTCCATTGTCATATAATTGAAAGCTTTGATATAGCTATAAATATAAATGAATATACATAACATTACGTTCTAATTTTTAAAATCGGTCCGCGGGCCACCGGAGCCTACGACTGAGACGTGACAATAATGGGTTCGGTTCCTGATCTAAATAAAATACTTAAGCCCAGTCGTGGCAGAAGGGCACAAGCGTGTAACCGTAAGTGTGACATGTAGTGGGTTTGATTCCCACTCGAGGTTCAACTCCCAGAAATTTAATATTTGCTTTCTTCACTCTGATGTCGGGGCAAAGCTCTTCTTTAAGTACCGCTACTCAATTCGAATTCCTTCCGTAATTCGGCAGAAAGTGGAGAACGAAAATACCTTTATGAAGAACGGAGTATCTTGTTACTAGGTGCCTAGGTTCCCTTTAACTACCCTGCTTTATGCGGGATACAGGATAGAGCTAAAATAAGTTACCCAATCATATACATATATTTAAAATATATAGTAAATACTGGAAACACACATCAAGTAAATGGTGAGAAGGCGCGATTGTTCAATTAAACCGGCGCACGTCTCAGTCTCTCAGTCTAATTAAGACAGACGTTGGATAAGCAACGCTAGGCATTTGGACTGGAGGAGTCGTATAACGTACTATACTGACACTAGTTACGTTAAAGCTAAGAAAGAAAATAGAAATTGTCTTTGCCCCTCTTGCTATTTGCGGATATTGCATGAAGATATAAGAATATGAAAGAAAAATTAGGTAGTGGGACTAGGACTTGACTGTGAACGTGATGGCCGTGGGTTCCATTCACTACTCGGAGGAATAAATTATTTTTATTTTATTATTTTTTTATTTTTTCAGCTTCACGCTGTATCCCGCACACAGCAGGGTAAGCAGAGGGAACCTAGTGTTAGGATACTCCGTTCCCCACTTTCCGCCAATTTCTCAACGCCGCGCTTTTTCCTCGACATGAGCGAAGAAATGAAAATAAATATTTCATATCCTCGAGTGGAGATCGAACCTGTGGGTGCGATCTCTAGTCGAATTTTAGGTACACTGTGCTCCTGCGCCACGACTGGCCTCTTACTATTATTTTTATTCCTCTGCGATTTTGAGTGCCGGCATCCAATAAAGGTTTAAGGATATCGATGATAATTGATTTTATATTACTGACACACCTGCTTCTGGACCACATTCATCCACCAAAACTGTAAGAAATAATGAAATGGCTCCTTCACAAAAGTTACTCGGCGTGATAGACCTTTGACACTTAATGAGAATATCGTAATTCAGTATTTAAGTTCTCTTTTTGCTCGAAAACAATATGTATATAATTTAATTTTTCGTTCGTTTTAATAAATTGCAATGTTGAGTTCCGCCCAACGGAAGCAAAGTTTACGCACGAGAGTGTTTACGTCTACCTCCTTAAAATGACAATGGATGGTAAATGAAGGTAAAATGGCAAGTGTCATAAAGTCCACACAAATGAAATCGCGGTTGATATCTAGGAATAATATAAAATATATTTAATGTCCAAATATTTAAATGTTAATTAAATCTTAAGTAACCATAGTACCTTCAAAAGCTCTCTAAAACGTCTAGACTCCAGAGATTCTAATGAGATTATGTGAACCATAAATTGTAGCTAATTATCGGGACAAAAGACGAAATAAAATACATTAGACATCCATTGTAAGATATTCGGTTAATAATAGAATAACCTGTGAAAGCTCTCGATAGTTTTATTTCTTTTTACTTGAATGGTTTTAGTTTGTTTTTAAATAATTCATATTTAGTAACCTATAGCCATTGAAATAGAAAATTTTACTAACTACAACTTTTACTTTTATTTACTACAAGCTCGTACTTAGTTTCATATGTCCCAAAGTGTATTTATGTGTGTCCCAAAGTGTATTTATGTGTAATAAAATCTTGCAATCAAAATTTTTTCCCACTTTTCAGTGTCCATTTGAGCTAAACTTTGGAATATATTTTTAGTTACGATGACAATGAAAGGTCTTATATTGTAAAATACAGAAACCATGAAAAAGTTCAAACCTAAGATGGCTGCCAATACAAAATGACAGATTTGGTTCATATTACATGCTTTCATTTAACCTGCAGTGTTAGTGTACTCGTATGTAAAATCTTGCAATTTCAATTTGACCCATTTTCCAGTGTACGATTCACGTGAAATGTGGATTACCACTTCAGTTCCGATGTCAATGAAATAATATAAAATCAATATTGCTGTTGATCTAAAATGGCTGCCGCAAGAAAATAGCAGATTACAAATTTTTGTCAAACCTACCTATTGTGGCCATTTTTATTAGTCTTAGCGAGGATTATCGTACTTGATGATATCTATGGTTTGAAAGTGAATATGGATCGCCAAAATACATTGCAATAATGATGCATTCATAAAAATAAAAAAACTAAATAGTAAAAAATATGCAAATGCTTGTAGCAACAGAAGAAGAAGAGCTTCACGCTGTATCCCGCATACGGCTGGGTGGCACAGGGAACTTAGTGTTAAGATACTCCGTTCCTCGAATTCTAGAGGCACTGTGTATTGAGTGGCGGTACTCAACGTCGCGCTTTGTCGCAACACCAGAACAAAGAAATAAAAATATAAATTTAAATAAATATTTAATTTCCTCGAGTGACCCCATAACCAGTCGCATTTCACCCATACTTTGTGCCCCTGCGATGGGAGAATTTAGTTTATACTAAATAATTTACTTGCACGATACAATCTTTTACAATTTCTTCCAATTATTATTTTGATTTTAGTATAACTTACCTTTTGAATAAAATCTTGTATTTTTTTTCATTAATTTTTTCATTTCATTTTCCTAATGATTCTCTTTTGTTCAAGTTAGCTTTTTGTGTAAGTTTTATAACTAAGATCTACATTGTTATTGAATTAACATTTTATGTTTATAAAGAAGGTGAATTGAATATATACTTTATAGTATTATGAAGGTGAACAGTTTATTTGATTAAACGCACTAATTTCTTTCCATTTTATTACAAAATAAAAGCCGTTGGTTAAAACTAATTAAATATAAATTAAAAACATATTTACAATAAATTAAGTTAAAAACAAGACAGGACTAGAAAAGGAAGGATCAAAAAAACTGTCTCGACTATAACCATGTTTTTGCAACTCTCGTGGAACAGTACTAGAGCAGTGCCTTTAGAAATGTAATTTAAGAAAACAGTTTTCATTTAAATCTTTGCACGATCTCAATAGATTAGATGAAATGAGATGAGATTGGGACGAGTGGTTGAAATACCGCCTTGTTCATGTTCCGTTCTTCATTTTTTAACTTCGTCATTTTTTAAATCATTTACATAATGTTATAATAAAACACATTTGTTGTAGCTTCATGCTATAAATGGCTTTATTATGGCTTAATGTAGAGTGTCAAGACATTACTCAAATACAGTTTTATGTTTTTACCCGCACAGCAGCAGAGAGAATCGTGTTAAGTGAGTGTTCCTCACTCTCTTGATTCTGCCTAATTTCCGCAACATTGTGTTTTGAGTTGCGAAATTCAACTCCACTTTAACTTTGCCCTTTCCTAGTGCAGATATCTCTATCTCTTTATATAATAAGACATTAAAAATATTTTGTCCGTACATTTAGTAATTTGGACTAAAATGGATAATTGGGCACTTAAAAAGAATAATAGAAAGCAAAAATATTTTTTAAAAATTTCCTTTCTATCTGTCCGTCTGTCGATATGTATGTCTACAATTTTCTCTGAAAGTACTTAACCGATTTACTTGAAAAATCAAAATTCACCAATTGCTTTATTTTAACTCAACTTAATTACAAAAGATTGGTTCATCAAAATCGGTTCATTAATAAAAAAGTTATCGTCATTTGAATGAACTCAAGGCATTAGTTCGCGTGCGAATATTATATAGCAATGCAGTTAAGATTCTTGGCTAAAGTCTTCGAAACGTCTGAATTATATGACTTGATAAAAATATATATTTTTGAAGCACTATTACATAATATTGTATACAATAAAGTGAACAAAATTGAATTCTTAGTGGAGATTACCTTCATAAAGTAAATAGTTGAAGTCGTAATTAATTCAACACAGTGATAGAAAACGATCTTGAAAGAAATATCAAGTAAATACAAGGACTTTTTGGTTGGTTCGTTCATATAATATATGTAAATAATTTAAAAACTGTACAGGAGTTAATATGCAATTATAACAGTTATTGTACAAAAATATTATGAATCAGTACCCAAATCAATAATTTAACATTAAAGGCTGTTTCGAAACAGTAAATTAAATTATTAACAGACATCAGCACATTTAACAGAGTTTTAAAAAATATGACATAGATAAAAAGAACGTAATGTTACAAAAATATATGTATAGCATACGTGTAATAAATAATGAGTTTATGTATATTTTATAAATCAAATATCGATAATGAAAATGGCGAGCCGCTAGTATTATAATAAAACTAAAGATAGAACTTAGAACCAATGGATTAATCAGATACCACATTGCCCCAATAATTCAATATAAAAAACTTACTGTTCCCTCACCCTCCCAGATGTGAGTCCTCCTTCGTAATTTTTTTAACTTTTCACATAGAAACTAACAAACTAATGACAGCATTGTATCCTGTAAATTAAGTCAACTTTTAAGTTTATTTTTGTTTTTTAAGTTGGCGACATATATACAGTTCTATTTCACATTTAGTCAAGAATATTCTTCTTTTGTAAATATATATTTTTTGTACCTGTAGTCAGAACCTAGTATTCAGAATGCTTCCAGGTTTCCAGGAACGATTTCCAGGAGGCGTGGGCACTGGCGCAAATACCGCTACGTAAAAAGTATTTTTACGTTTAAAAAAAAAGGATATATTTATACTCAGGCTCATCATATCAATCTTTCTTAGCATTCATTTCTGATACATAATACACATTATATGAAATAGCTATTTCACTATAAATATTATTAACCAATTATTTTTTATTAGCGAGATAGTTATTTAGCATATCTCTTTCATATAAAACTTATATAGTGGTAAATCAAAGTGTTATAACAACACGTTTTCTGTTGAATTTTCATAGAAATTCATAGTTCAGAGTACATTTGCTCTGACATTTTAAAGCTTATACGTGACTTAATTACCGGGATATACCGCAGGATGAGTCGGTTCATGGTTCCACCGAAGCGCAAAATCTACGTTATTTCTATGTATCTATCTAACTCTAATAACGCGTTGACATTTGCTTGAAAATATGCAATGGATATTCTGAACGGAACTTAACGCCGCACTTAGTTTTCACTGTGAGTAGCAATCGAACAACATGAAAATTTATTCATAATAAATATACTATAAACATATTACATTGCGATTCGACAAATCCAATGTCCCAGAGAATACGGACGACACAGTGTCTTGCCTCAATGTTTTTCCACCTACCTTACTATTCGAACAAATGAGTTAAAGCTATAAAATATGTACTGATAGTGATAGAAAACGTTAATCTCATAAATAATCGGTCGAGTTGAAAAATTATTTTTGTATTGTATAGTCCATCTAATTTTCAAGACATTGCGAACTAAGCGCCACGCTTTATCTTTTTACAAGCGAGCGAGTGAGCAACGAATTGAAAATAAACTCCCAACCGTCAAGTTTACAGTCTGACGCTGTGCCGTTGCGCTACGATTATATTATATAGATTATATATATATATATATATA
>DVQM01000459.1:0-17344 GCA_018231645.1 Heliconius ricini
TGATTATAATCATACATGTTTCCACAAGTTAGATAGAAAAAGACGAAAGAAGAGTCAAATCTATTAAATACCAATTAGTTATTTGAAGAGTTTAGTAATTTGAACGATTAAAAAAAATATTGATAATTTCAAAGGTACTCCTTTGTAGTCACCTATATAAAAATAAAATGATAAAAGAAAACCTTATAACATATAATATGAAGAAATCTTCGAAGTATTCGTTTTATTACTAGCAATACCCTTGGGTTCAATTTTACACTAGAATACCTGGTTTTTCACAATAATGACTATTTGTTTTAAATATTTAAATTCATGATGTAAAAAAATTAAACATATTTAAAATTATTTATCAATCAAACTAAAAATATTTATAAAATACTGTAATAAACAAAATTAAAAATACAATAAACAATAATGAAAATCTTAACAAAATCTCAATCTCCCTCATCACCACCTTCCTCTTCCTCGTCAAATTCACCTTCTTCTTCGGCAGTAGCATCTTGGTACTGTTGGTACTCAGAAACTAAGTCATTCATATTACTCTCAGCTTCAGTAAATTCCATTTCATCCATTCCTTCACCAGTATACCAGTGCAAGAAAGCCTTTCTCCTAAACATTGCTGTAAATTGTTCAGATATACGCTTAAATAACTCTTGTATAGCCGTGGAGTTACCAATAAAAGTAGCAGACATTTTTAATCCACGAGGTGGAATATCACACACTGCGGTTTTAACGTTATTAGGAATCCATTCAACAAAATACGAAGAGTTCTTGTTTTGAATATTCATCATTTGCTCATCAACTTCTTTCATTGACATACGGCCTCTGAAGACTGCAGCTACAGTCAAGTAACGACCATGGCGAGGATCACAGGCAGCCATCATATTTTTGGCATCAAACATTTGTTGAGTCAATTCCGGAACCGTTAAAGCTCTGTATTGTTGACTGCCTCTAGAGGTGAGTGGTGCAAATCCTGGGATAAAGAAATGTAACCGAGGGAATGGTACCATATTTACTGCTAGCTTTCTTAAATCGGCATTCAACTGACCAGGGAATCTAAGACAAGTGGTGACACCAGACATTGTAGCGGATACTAGATGATTTAGGTCACCGTAGGTCGGTGTTGTTAGCTTTAGCGTACGAAAGCAGATGTCGTAGAGGGCTTCATTATCTATACAATAAGACTCATCAGTATTTTCTACTAGTTGATGAACTGATAACGTAGCATTATACGGTTCGACGACAGTGTCCGATACTTTAGGCGAAGGGACGACACTAAAAGTATTCATAATTCGATCAGGATATTCCTCTCTTATTTTTGATATGAGAAGAGTGCCTAGTCCCGCGCCAGTGCCTCCACCGAGAGAATGTGTTAACTGGAAGCCTTGCAAGCAATCGCATCCTTCTGCTTCTTTTCTAACTACATCTAACACCGAGTCGACCAATTCTGCTCCCTCCGTATAATGTCCCTTAGCCCAATTGTTACCCGCACCTGATTGGCCAAAAACAAAATTGTCAGGGCGAAATATTTGGCCAAAAGGCCCAGATCGCACTGAATCCATGGTACCAGGTTCGAGGTCCACTAAAATAGCCCTTGGCACATATTTGCCTCCGGTGGCTTCGTTGTAGTATACATTTATCCGCTCCAACTGAAGGTCGGAGTCGCCGTGGTACGTGCCAGTTGGATCAATGCCATGTTCGTCCGATATAACCTCCCAGAACTGAAACACGTAATTTATGTTACTGCATGGTTATACAAGAATTAGTGGTTTTAGTGAGATTGGATTTTTTGCCAAGTCGCGAAAAAATCTTTTGAGCATAGAAATTTTGTACCGCATTTGTTTGTTGTGGAGAGAAATTTTGGATTTCTGTCTAAAAATAGATCCCAAGGACAGTCGAACCATTTTATAATAAGTCCCTTTTTTATAATATATGTATATAACACCAATTCCAATATGGTTAGCATACAGTTCGCCTCGTAATCGAAAAGCACTGATACTATCCAGCATTTGACAAACTTTAGACAGCAGCAACTTTTTAAAACTTTTTGAATTTAAAATTGTGATTTTAAAAGTTTTACACATATAAATCTGGTAAAAGAATTTGTGCGGTACTTATATATATATATACACTTATAAACAAATAAAATTTCATATTTTACCTTGGCACCAATTTGATTGCCACATTGTCCTGCCTGTATGTGCACGATTTCCCTCATTATACTATTCTTTAATTATTATAACTTAAATAACTTTACGACACCGACCGTATAATTCGACCTACTAGACAGATGGTCTTAAAACAAATGAAGCTCTTTTAAAATATTTCATAAATATTATTGATTCTTGTAATTTAAATTTTATTTTTATGCCAGCCAGTTTAGTTTGGTATCAAGTATGGAGGTTGGTCATTTTATAGGTCGACAAATTAATAATGCTTATGTAAGCTTAAATACTGTTGAAAATTTGCAATGTCTGGCCTTTATTTTAGTTTTGTACGTGTATAGCTAAGCTGTTATATATTTTATGAGGCCCGTCGTAGCGCAGGGGTACAAAGTGTGACTGTAACATCGGACACGGAAATAAAAATATTTCATTTCTTCGTGAGGGAATCGAATCCACAACCTGTTGCGCTCACAATCATACGGTTGTGCCCCTGCGTCATTTGTATCCTGTGTTTGTGTAATCAGATATTTCTATAATATACCTACATACACCTATATTTATAATGTATAATTATATATGGTACTTATACCTATCTAAGCGTCTAGAATGGTAATTATCTACAACTTTATTCGACACTCGTAGGCTTCCGTAGGTTTCCGTAGGCGGAAAATAGATTCATAACAAAAATACAAGCCAACAAAACAAGTTCATGCATAAAATATAAGCTTTTACCAAATTCTAAATCCGCTTTAATTAAGAACGATTTTTTGATGAATTTTCGTGGTATAAAATTCGATTTACTTTAAAAAGATATTAAGAGTTTAGATTTTTTTTGGTGTTATGTACTATATTTTAGGTACATAAATATATGTGAGCCACATTAGAGCCACAGGAATAGATTACCAGTATGCGCGTTAATTGCAGGTTCGACCGGGGGTGGTAATAGGTAACTGGTATAATAAAGCGATTTTGAGTTCCATCATTCAACACTCATTGTCTCGTGTTTTGATTTCGGATGGAAAGTGGGAAAACTCAACACGTTATGTTGGAATACATAGATATTTTTTTATCTTTGTCCATGCTATCTCTTTGAGGTTACTGAATATGTCACTGTTGAGTACAAATCAAATCAGCTTCATGCTGTTATCCCACATACAGAATACGGAAAGGAAATAAAGTGTTAAGACACTTCATTCCCCCATTTTCTAACAAATTTTGGTGTCATTGCGTGTTGAGCGGTGAACTCAAAGCTGTACTTTGCCAAGGAGGAAAGAGCGAAGAAATTAAAATATAAATTTAAATAAATATTTAATCTTCTCGAGTGGGAATCGAACCCACAACCAGTCGATTATACAGTCACACTTTGCGTCCCTGCACCACTACTGGCCTCTTAGGGTGTAAATTAAAAAATAGAAAATTAATTTCTACCATACGTTTTCAGTATAAATTCAAAATATTTTAATACATAAGAGCTCTGGCTGGAATTACTTTCTTGTTTCAGATTATCATCCGAGATCATAAGTTTATGTTTCTATGACTCTCATGACTATTCAGATGAGCGATACGAAATACTTGAGCTGTTTATACTTTGACTTTTTAAAAACTCGAAACTATATTGACGAACACTGTGAGATAAATTTATTATTTTTGTTGTTATTACATTTTTTTATTTATACTACTGTATTTTTTGTAATATAAAAAAATATCTATAAACGTAACCAGCGTATAAGAAATTTGAGGTAGCTTGATGAGAACGAATGGCTTCGTTGTCGTAGCGCTTGGACTCCAAGAGAGTTTCCAAGAGGTGCGGATTCAAACCACGCTACGTTCAAATTTTAGTACGTTTTCTAAGATAGTAACCTTTTTAGAGTTTCTCTACATTTTCCAATAGTTCTACAAGAAGTAATTTTAGTTGTATATTTTCTGTCTGTCGCTCAGTAACATAAGGGTTTTAAATAAATAAGTTTAAATTATTATACACATTACATATGTTATACAGTAGTACTGTCAAAAAATATAAAAGAAACGTACACGTACAAAATATATAACAATATTTTTTAACTCGCTGAGGTGTGTTGAGCACCCTGCTTTGCCTTTTTACCAAAGCGAGGAACACATTACAGGACTGTGTCTTCTCTAATATAACAATACATTTTTGATAATATACAACTCTATATAAATTCCCAATTACTCGAGTGGGCAATTTTAACGACTTCAAAGTCAACCGCTCGCTCGAACGTAAGCCATCTGACGTGTGAATGATACAATATATCTATCCCTCTCACACTATAATTATTTATGTATAGCCATCTTTTTCACATTTAATGCCTGGATTACCTTATAGAGTGTTCAATGTATTATTTATGATGAACCACCGACGTAAAAGATTAAAAGATTATAAATTTTATGTTTCAGCCCAGAGATACCGATTAGTGTTTAACTGTCATTAAATGGGAAAAATTAATTAATTTATGTTAGTTAAATGCTAATCCAGTGGTTATAATGAGGCCAGTCACAAGCGTGTGACTGTAAATACGACAATTTGTGGGTTCGGTTCCTATTTGATGAAATGAAATATTTAATAGTTTTATTACCTAGCTTTGGTAAGGATGCAAAGCACGGCGTTGAGTATCGCAACTCATCTTCGAGGCTTCTGTACTAATTTCAGGACAATATAGTTTGCGGGTATATGCACAAATTTTGTATGAAATGAACTACAAATATAAGTATGTAAGGATTATTTCATATTAAATGATCATTACATTTAAAAATTTTCACTTTTCGAATTTTTCCTTTATTTGCAATGTAAATTTTCACTGCGTGACAAATTAGTGTAAGGTGTACATCCACTGAAAGTACCCTATAGGTCTTCATTACGCGCCGAATTTTATAGATTGGTGCATTACCAATCGATGCATTCTTATATCTTTTCGTTGCATTGACTTAGAAGCTTGAGCTTTTCTATGCTTCAAAACACCACAGACCTAAATATTTGATATTATTTTCAGCTTGGTACCTCCATCGGATTTCCAGATTAATGTTCTTGACAAACGGACAACGTGATCCTATAAGGGTACCGTTTTTACTTTTTGAGGTACGAAATCCTAAAAAACATGTTAATCGTGTATTTGTATGTCCAGTTTACATAGGTATATATATGCATATATCATATATGTACCTACGAGCACGATATTGAAATGGTAGTAGCGGTAATGGTAAATTAAATATTATAAATAATCTAAACATAGATCGCCATCATGGCGCAGTGTGTCAACGTACGTCTAACTCTAAACGTGGTTGTATCTATATTCGATTTTTATATGGGAGAACAAATTTATTTTGAACATTTACATTTATCATTCAGACACAGAAACACACAATTTGAAACTACGTGCTAAATAAAATATATTAAGAATATACACATATATTTATATTACTTTATTATTATCAACTTATACATATCTACATACATACATGCAAGGGTTGTTGTATAAACTTGTATAAGATACATATATTCATACCTACGAGCACATATACAACTTAACATGTTCGCTCGCTCGCTTCGCTCTTTGAAACAAGGATTTTAGCTTAACTTAAGGAGTACTTCCTAATTAGTCCGTAGCTGCACGCGGTATTCATCTCACGGTCGGTGAAAACGAGAATTATAGTAATTTAGTGTTAAATGATAACCACTTAAATATTCGTAACAAATATAACAAATAACATATTGTCTGTATATTTTTTAAATGTTTTTTTAACTGAACGCTGTAACTCGTACGTAACTTGGCAGGCAGAGTCACAGGACGAACTTAGTGTTAAGTACAGTCCGTTACTATTAAGACACTTCTGTTTCCTATTTTCCACTGATTTTTGAATGCTTTGTGTACGGATTTTACGGATTTTAAATGCTTTGTGTAGTGCTTTGTTGTACGGATTTTGAATGCTTTGTGTAGTAGCGGAACTCAACGAGCGAAGAATAATAAAAATATAAATTATATATTTCATTTCCTCTAGTGAAAGTCGAACCCACAACCTGTGACGTTTATAGTTACAAGCGTGTGCCAACAATATATTGTAAATATATGTATTTATAATATATCGTTTGACGATGTGTGTTTTTTTAAAAACTATAACCGCATCTGATTTCTAACAATATTGTAACTTAACTAAACTTAACCTATTCTTTTTATGAGGACCACAGGCCAACTCCTAATAACTTTACTTGATGTAGTGATCAAAATGAAAATAGCACTTTTATAGGAAAACGATGTTATGTTATTATGTTATTTAAGTATTCGCCGCCTGAATTTTTTTTTCAGTATCCTGTTTATAACAGGGTAGATAGAGGGAACCTAGTTTAGGGACACTCCCAAATTTCCGCCGAATTTTGCACATTGCGTCTTGAGTGACGGAACTCAAAGCCGTGCTCTCGGCCCTTGCGCCACGACGGCCTGGGAGCTGTAAGACGTAAAATGAAAAATCACCGACTTTTTCCGTTCACGTTGGAAATGGAATCATGAAATTCTCTTGTAGTGCTAGATATATTAAGAGTGTAAGCTAAAACATCTTTATGACAAAATTTCAACTCAGTCGCAGTACGGCAGTTGCGTCTGTGCCTGACAGTGATTTGACAACGGAAAAGTTTATATGTGGATAAATTACTAGCCCATTTTTTTATATAATAAAAGACATGGAAAAAATAGTCTTATAGGTATTGGTAACTTTATACTATTTTATTGTATACCGCATATCCGCAGGTTGTTTAAGCCTAGGCCATATGCTGATTATTTAATAATTGAAATTTCCTTAAACAGGTTAGTTGTAGTTTAATTATATAATTTTATTATCATTATTAATTTGTAGCGTTATGTGGGACCGCACAGAACTGTAAGTGCAGTGGTTGTGTGTTCGATTCCCATTTTCATTTTGATTCTCAGGTGAGACAGAGACTGTCGTTGTGTTAAAAACGTAACTACACAATTTTTCGAATTCGTCTCGTACGTGAAAAACATTGTTTTGACTCTAGGTTTTCCTTTCTACTATATATATGCGGGATCATCAATCAGGAAACGTTTTCTAAAGTTACAATTTTGGCTTTATATAATTTTTTTCTTTTATGTGAAAGATCATCGAAATGTAAACTCTATTGCTTGTATTTGTTATAGGCGGAGCACTATTTAGTATATATGGATTAGGAGCTTTTTTATAAATATTATATTTTGTGCAATGTACATGTATGTGGCTTGTGTAGATAAAAACTATTCTATACTACGGTTTCAGCAAAATAGTTAATGATGTTCATTGTATATACAAATATGCTTAAGTAAATGAAAAAATCTACTTTTTGGCGGAGTCCATGGGTATTATTATTATTTTAAATTTCAAACATTTTATACTTTTTTTATTTGTTTTAATATTTTTATAGTTTTTATTGTGATATTTTTTTGAACTATATAAATATCATATGGTTTTATGCATAAAACAGGGTAGCGGGAATATTGGAGACTAAATAAAATGCAAGAAATTCGCCCAGAATAATTTAAAATATTTGTTTCAATATGTACACTAGAGTACAGATTCACAATACAAAAGATTTTTTCAGAAATCAAAAATGCCAATTCCAACCGGCTTACCGTACATCCCGTACTATTGTATTTCTATCTACTATAGTTTGATCAAGAATATGAAGCAGCATAAAATAAATAAATAAAAAGCTGCAGCTACAAACAATTTCAAAAATAGTTACTCTTATATTCTATAGATAGAGGCCAGTCGTAGCGCAGGGGCACAAGCGTGCGATTATAAACGCGACAGGTTGTGGGGCCGATTCCCATTAAATTAAATAAAATATTTAATATTTTTACTTCTTAGCTCTGGTACCGAGCCAAAGTGCAGCGTTAAGTTCTGTCAATCAGTGCCACTAGTATTCGGCAGAAAGTAAAGAAAAGAGTGTTTTAACACTAAGTTCTCTCTGCCTACCCTGCTATGTGTGGGATACAGCATTAAGCTAAAATTATATAATAAATATCATACCAAGTATCGACATAGGTCATATTTTTTAACTGGAAATAATAAAAAAATCTTATAGAACATTTTTATAATGTAATCTTGGATATTAAAACTTCCACGTTCACATATCTAAATCTAAATGAATTTTCGTGTGGTCCAAGCGGACGAGGTCGCAGGCGGGTCGCTAGTATATAAAATGTAGTCAAATCCGAAATTTAAATGGACATACAGAAACCCCCATAGGTAACCTATGACGTAAATCCAAAAGCCGAGTGAAAGCTTCGGTTATCAGATTAATTAGCCTAATGCATTCCACAGTACGTATCTGACGGATACGTATGGATATAAAACGCGAACACAGATTTGAGGTCGATTGAAATGTATTTATAAATATTATTCAGTAGGTAAGTTGGCGTAAAAATAGTTATAATTAATATTAATTAGAATATTTTTTATATATTTTTTGATTTAGATCGTTCTGTTCTGGCGCAGCAACAGCAGTGCGATTCCCTATCCGGGGAACTCAATAATTTGTATTCCTCGCTCAGGTAATAAGGCCAATCACTGCGTTGTGTTTCGCCACTCAACACTTAATGGTTAAGATATGCAGCGGAAAGTAAGGAACGGAGTCTCTCCTCTGCCTACCCTATCACGTGTGGGAACCTTACGCTGTATCCCACAGTGGAATACAGTGTTAATTATAAATATTAATCATAGAGTAGCAGAACTGGCTTGAACTTATAACCATCGCATTTGTAGTCTGATATAAAAAATTAAAATATTTTCATGTAATTTTAATTTGTAATCTATAACGATTTGTTTTACAAATAGCTTTAGTAAAACTGTATATAATATAGAATATCAAGATTAATTGTTATAATTATTTTTTTTCGTGTTGAAATCTGATAAAATTTAGATTTTCCTTAATGTTTATTTAAATGTACTTTAAATAACATAAAAACTATTGTTTGTACGAGTACGTGTATATTTTATAATTTTGTGGCAAACACAGTCAAAAAAGTTAGTTGTTGTTTTTTAACTTCGTAACTCGTCAAACCTCAAAAGAAAAAATCCAAACCCTTTTTATTATCACTTTGTTGTTGTCTGACATTATTTATCTCAAGATTACGAGAAATTTTCAAGCTAAATTTAATATAAAACGTCTAGGTGCACAGTTCCTTGTTGCATAGAAAATATAAGCTTCTAAGTTAAAGCAATCAAAAATTTATGAGCATTTATGCATTATTTTTGTTGCATTATATATGTGAAGTTCGCTGTGCAATCCAAACTTAAAGAGCACTTCTGTGGACCTATAATTAAGAAAATAATTATGAACTTACCGTGCAAATAAAGAAAACATATAAAAAACGGATAAAAATCTATTACAAACGTGTGTTTAAAATCAAACTAGGGAAAAAATATTTTTTATTCCCATAGAGTAAATTATTTTATTATGTATTTATAGGTAATATCATGGTAATTACTGTTTCTGAAAGGTTTTTATACGGTATTTTATACAATGGCGGCGACCGCAAACCGCACGTCAGTGTCGAATGCACGTAAATTCATTAACGGGATAATATCACGATAGTTTTAGAAAATAATAATAAAAAAAGGGAAAGGAATGTACCTACTGTTTAGAATGAAATTTATATTTCAATGTTACTGCAATGTGCTGGTGAAATTATGTATATTAAGAGTGTGTGTGTATTTTTTATCGCAAGTCTTTTTCCGTAGCAGGCCTTAGCAATACGAGATGTAGCGTAAAAAAAATTATAAGCAAACGTTTGTGTTTAATTACATAGACCCTTCTGCACACGGATAATTAAAAGTCAAAATCTTCTAATAAATATATAGTCAAAATAATTTTAATAAAATAGTAAATAATTTAATAAATAATATCGTAACGGTAACCATATTTCCACTGAGGTTTCATTGAGCTAAAGTTAGACCAATCTTTTAGGTTTGACTTTCACTCTGCGAAGTGAGGAAATCCAAAAAAACCACGGAGCTACCTATATATTTAATATATTTCGTATCCTTACTACATTAACAAAACAGTCCTTTACACAAAATAGTTTTCAACTTTGGAGCTTTATTTCATTAATTGTAATTTTTCTGCAATAGCGTTGGACGGAACACAACTCCTCGATTTGCCTCGTTACAAAAGCGAGTAAATATTAAATATTTCATTTGTGCCCACGCGTCACGGCGGCCTGTTAATACAAAAGACACAATATTAAACAAATACGTTAAGTAGATAAAACTTATCGATTTAAATATTAATGATGACTAAGAATGGCCGGTAGCCACTCTTTAACTTTGAATTATGAATGAAATCAATAAAGCCACGGTTAGAAAATCATTAAGTTAATATTTCTTTACGTATCTAAGTATTAATTTACTTTTTTACAACGTCAGTAGAGACTGTTTCTTAACAAGGCAACGGGAGCCGAGTGCTAAGACACCCCACTCTACAATTCCGCGCTTTGCCTCAACACCAGAGCGAAGAAATGAAAGTATTTAATATTTTAATTCCTCGAATGGGAATCGAAGATTACGATTACGATTTACAATATAATGATGAACGAGTAAAAAAAGCCTTATAATTTTTTTCACACTCGCAAAATGCATAAAATGCTTAAAATAAAAAATAAATGATACTGTTATTTTAAAACTTTATATAACAAGAGAAAAAGAGTAAAATTGAAGTTAAAGTATAGAATTTATTCTTACACCTGCAACCCTACAAATCGCGCCACTGTATTTTAGTCTTGCTCGGAGATTTGGAACGGTTTCCTCGATATCTCTGTACATATATAGTACGTCTTTTCTAGACTGTGAGATAAAATTTACTAAAATAGAAAGAAAAAATAGTCCAAATTCTCTATTTCCCTTAATCAGCAAATGCTAAAACAGATGTTTATGCAAGCATTTGTTTAGAAAAACTAAGCACAATATTTATTTATTAAGTTCTTATCGAGGTAAACAGCGGCGTTGAGTTCTGCTACTCAACACGCAATATCTCAAGAACTCGGTGGAAAGTGGACGATGAAGTGTCTCAAGACTTCCCAATTTTTCTCTGCCTTTTATGTGGGGAATACAGAGTGAACTTTAAAAAATAAATTATAATATAGTAAAATATTAACAATTTCCTTTAAAATTATCATAAAAGAATCAAAATAAAAGACACGATAATAGAAAATAAGCCTAACAGGCTCACGTGCTGACATATCATCTACTCACATATTTTCAAATAATAAATTAATATCAAATATTTTCTATCTGAACTCTACCAATATTTATGTCAATTTTACTATCAATTTATCCAAAATTAATATTTTGCGAGCCATAGGAAAAGAAACAAAAATAAATTGATTGCTCTAAGATCTACGGTGCGAGATTTGCCTTCAGTCAGTCAAATATACATAATTCGCAGGTACAGTTCAGTCAGGTTCGTTTATGGCGTGCCTTTGTATATACCGATAACGCAGCGACAACGATATCGTATACGATTTAACTTTTATTGAAAATGAAAATCGTGTAAATATATTATATAATATACATATAATTAATTTAACTAATATATACTTATATTAATTCGATTTTTCGAAAATTGAAATCGAAGTCATGTATAGTTTTATTAATTCGATTTTACCTGCATATAAGATAAATAATATATAAATAAATTTATGCGTTTGATCTAATAATAAGTAACTTCGTTTTCTAATTACCACTACAGCTAGAGAGAGCTACGAACCTTACAAATAGGCAGCTTATAAACACTGTAAATTGAAAATATAATAAATAACTTGTATTTTTGAATCAAAGATTTCCACTAATAATATTCAGATAATATGCAGTGTTGATAGGTCAAATTAAGGTACAAAAATACAACAATTAAGGTGACCGTAGCATAGCAGCAGAGCTCAGACTGTCGCGTTTTAATCAGTTAAAACGCGACAGTTGTGTTTCTATTCCCGTTCGATGCAATTAAATATTTTTATTTTTATCTTCCCGGTAACAACACAAAGCAACGTTATGTTTTTTTGTGGTGAGCAGATTACTCTTCTAGAGGGAACCTTATATGAGTATATCTTCTCATTAGATTCCTATGCCTATATTGCAGTACAGCGTAAAGCTTAAAACAATAATGAATAAAAATATTGGGTACAAAAGTATGATTTTATTTATAAAAACCGAGTAATTATTTTTTTATAAATAACATTTAATATCGTAGGATGTAAAAGTGGTAAATGTAACTACGGAGTTTACATATATTTACATAGCAAAACGACATTTGCTCGGGTCCGAACAGATGATTGTTCCCTGTTTGTTCAAACTTCAAGGTTCAGTAGATTTAGCTGATTTGTTGAAAGGACGCATTTTGCATTGCAGAAGTTACTGTTGAGCACGGAGTATGGAGAAAAGTTTATAAGTATTTTTAAATATCAACATTAAATTTAAAATCTTACAAAAAAAAACTCATACAATAACAAATTAAAATCTAGTTAAAGGAGGGTCGGACTCGACAACTAAATGCTCCGTAACTATTTCGTGATTGTAGCATATAAAAGTTGACAAAAGTTTGGAAATAAACTGCAAATACAATGTTATCATAGTTTTATTTGTATTAAACGATTTCACTCGTTTCCAAGCTTAATACTCGTAGTTCTAGGTTGTTCTCACAGAATATCATACAACTGCTGATACACCTGGTTATTGGTTATGAATTTCAGCCTGATGTATCCATGATAAGAGACAGACAGATAGACAGAAGAAAAGCAAAGACCACCGAAGGATTTCTTATTAAGATAATGTATTTATTAATTAAAAGATTCCCAATCAAACGTCTTAATAAACCGTGATCGGATTCGGGATCACTTTCGAGTTAGTGAGTACGCATACTGTCTTAAGTTCATATTAGACTAATAGTCCATAAAAATTTCAGCTTTTCTAAAAAGACGTAGGTGTATGGACCTCGGTATTTCAAGCTATTGATATCACAACTAAGAATCTTATCAACTAAACTATCTATCTATTACGTTATATAAAAATCTGCAAAATTTTGTAAGGAAATCTCCTCTTTAGTCGCGCTGTGTACCAATACGATATATACAGATATATCGTATTGGTACACAGCGCGGGTCAGAATTAATTTACATGTTGGATACCATTGAACAATTCAATGGGGTAGTTGCGGCTAACTTATAGACAATTGGTTTTACTTCACTTTGAAATCAAGACAAAAGGAGAATTCAAATCCTGAATATAATAGTCTATATATTTATATATTTCTACTATAATATATTGAGGCCATGGCCATGAGCAGAATTGTGCGACTGTACAGTGATAGATTATGAGTTCGATTCCCACTCGAAGACAATGATTTCTTATATATATATTTTATATTTTTATTTGTTTGTTCTTTCAATGTTGTTTTCGCCACTCAACACAACTCAAGAATTCGGCGGAAATTGGGGAACAGAACTCTCTAAATTGTAACTGTGTCTTAACACTAGGTTCCCAGGTTTCATCTGCTACTATTAATATCCTTACACTACTATGTGTGGTATATAACGTGAAACTAAAATTAATATCACTATTAATAACTCATAAACAATGACAATCATATTACATGATATTTTGAGGCAATAAGGCTGCCTTTGCATATTTGTTTTTATTTATCTGTTCTACTTGTTTTTCTTTTATATTATTTGTGTGCAATCAAGTATAATCTAATCCATAAATTGGCGAAGTCAAGGATATAGTATGATCTTTCCTACTTCACGGCAGAAAGAACTAGGTGCTAATACATTTCCGTATGACTGACTGAATTAGATCCTGTTGAGTGACAGCAATCAGTACCACACATTATCTTCCTGGGGAAATGAGGAATGAAAATGTTTCCACCATTAATGATCGAACCCACAACCATTTTATTTTCATCCAAACGGTGGTGTCCCACTTCACCACTATGGACCGATATATTTATTTAACATTCTATCTACAGCATCATGGAGTAATGGAAGTTAATACCGTGCGATGCCTTGAAAGAGCCAAGAAATAAAATATATAATTAAATAAATATATCATTTCCTTGAGTGGGGATCGAACTCATAAACAGTCACGTTTACAGTCAAACACTTGTGCCCCTGCGCCACGAATGGCTTAGTTATACTTTAATTAAAATTTAAATATATTTTAAGAAGGCAGTCGTGGCGCAGCGGCACAAAGTGTGACTGCAAAACCGACTGATTGTGGGTTCGATCCCCACTCGAGGAGATGAAATATTTACTAAAATTTATATTTCCATTTCTTCGCTCTGGTGTCGAGCCTAAGCGCGGCGTTGAGTTCTACCGCTCAACACGCAATGCCTCCAGAATTCGACAGAAAGTGGGGAACGGATTATTTTAACACAAGGTTCCTCTGCCTACCCTGCTGTGTGAATTTGTTTTTTTTTTAATTATATTTACGCACGCACAATACACAAATTATATGTTTAAACATAAACAATTTACATTACATACACAACGATAAGACAACAAGTGGTGATAATCTTTTGACGACGCGAAGTGTAGCTCGCAACGTTGCTTTAGTGACTTAAGCTATGATACGATACAAATATTAAATCCTTTAAGTGCTTGGTTTTAAACTACTTTAGACGGTGGCTTTGTACGTATTTACACTTATTTAAAACTAGTACATATTTTTAGGGATCTCGGATGCTGAGATTCACAGATTTGGCGATGCTTTTTTTATATTACTGTAATTTATGTCAATTATAATACGAGTATCTAGTTTTTTTTAAATAACGTTTTTGAGTTTAAAATATTTTTATATATTAAGATTTATTTGTGACATTTTTATGGAAATTTTTCACATAGCAGCAAGATATCAGTTTATTTCATTTGTAATTGTGTCATAAAATGAGCACAAAATGAAAATATAGAAACTAAAAAACGGAAATATTTATTTTATAAATATGTATTTCCCTGTATAAACAAAAAGATGTCCTTTGATTGCGCAAAAGTTTATTTAACATAAGAAGTTAAACAGAAATTTAACATAAGTCCAATAGGAATTTGTAAAGTACTTGTACACTCCTTTGAAAATTAAAGGAAGCTGGCCTTTCCTATAAAGCACTATATAATCACAACTTAGCTTCGAATACCGACTCAAATAATATATTGCAGTCCTATTCTGAATCGGATTAATTTTGTTAATCGACAGATGCGATGCGATTTCCAAATATATCCAGACTGTCTCTTCGCTTATTTCAGCTAAAAGCATTTGTCTGCTTTTACAGAGTGGTTTATGATGCCAAATTAAAAATTTACTGTTATATTGTGTTTATTTGTGGTTATGAAAAAGCAGCAGTAAAAGATGCTATTTATAAGCTGTATAATTTATTATTTTTATTTTGATATGCAGAAGGAACCTTTGCATTAGGTGTTTTTGGGAAGTTTTATCAATATCGTCGTTTAATTTTTTAAAAAATTTGGCAATAATTCTTTGAATTCTATTTCTTTCAAAATATTGCACGTATATAAAAATTATGCAGACCGTAGCGTTTGGCGCTCCGTTCTCTCTGACTACTCCGCTAGGGATAAAGCGTGAAGTTAGAAGTAGTAAAAATTATATTTTTACAACAAAATATCTAACAAATTTCTAAGTACTTTCAGAATCAAAGTAAATGTTAATGTTATTTCTTATAATTTATTTTGGAATAATTAGTTATAAAAGTAAAATTAGGTGTTTCAATACATTTACAGAATAAGTATCTGAAGAGATGGTCAGCTGCGCTTCCGCGATCTAGTTACTAAGTTCGAGAGGTCTCAAACGGGTACAAGGAAGTCCTTGTTTAAATTGAACACCATTTATTCATTCCAATGGTGTGTTGTCTGTTTGTGATCAATTGCTGAGTATTTGCCAATGAGGAGTAATTTAAGAATCTGTTCCAGAAGTTAAAGATGTAAAATAACGTTTTCAGTATTTGGCACCATGGGAATATCTTTTTTTTATTTTTTCTCAGCTTCACGCTGTTTCGCATTATCTACACCACGACTGGCCTTAAAAAATATACTTTGGTTGTATTTCTTTTGTTGTATTTGTATACGTTATTTTTTCTAATATATTAACCACGATTACACTTAGAATTATTGCCGCAATACATGACAACTACTAACAGACAAATAAATATAGTAAGAAAATAATATTACAATTATATATATAACAGGGGCGACAGAGGTTACCTAGTATTAATATCCACGTACCTGCGTTTCATTCATTCAGACCTAGGATCTGCAAAATAATTTATTGTATTTTTACGAGCTCTTGACTTGCCGTGTTAGTACGTACATTTGTTAGTGGAAGTGAAAACTTGCTCCAGTGTCCGATTGAGCTAAAATTTGAATTTGGTATACCAACCAATATTGTCCTAAAATAGTCGTCATAACAAAATGGTGGTATAAAATTTTTTACACAATTCACCTAATATAGTCATCAAATGAAAAGGCATGATTTAAAAACAACGACATATATAAAAATCTAGAAAGTTGGTTTTCAAAACGATTTTTTAAATTCATATATTATTAAAATTTTACAAAATTTCAAGATATTGTAATAAACATTAAGCACAAATTTAACAAAATCGGTCACGCTCTACTTACTGTAGATCAACTCGGTACTGCCAGAACGGGTTCAAGTAAATCTTTGTTTAAATTCAACATTATTTATTCAGATCTACGATGCTGGGATACTGTGTTGCATTCGTCGTGCACATTTATCAAAAGTAGGAGTCTTTTATATTTTGACTGAGTCGTTTGGTAAGTGACCCGCTATTATTGCTGTAACTATTTTTGTTTATTTGAGTAGCTAGTACTTATATTTTGCTTTATTTTGTTTAAATTTTGTGATTAAAGCAAAGTTCACTATTGCATAATGAAGGCACATCGAAGCATTTTATCATTCACATCTAAATGTGAAACAGAAGATGAGGGTAAAACTTGCTGCGCGAATATTTACTCATTCTGTTGCTGCTACACTTGTCTTCTTACCAGAGCGAATAAAATGAAAATAATTAATTTCCCCAAGTGAGAAATATCAATCCAAAAATTGCGTGAAAGTGGAATGTTGTTAAGCCGTGCAAGAGGATATATTCTATGACT
>DVQM01000460.1:0-17323 GCA_018231645.1 Heliconius ricini
TAGATTTTGAGTTATAGGGGGGTCGAAATTGGCCCGAAATGGTTCGTGTAATATAACCCACGGCCGGTGTGTCACCTATTTTGCTCGAACTTACGGCCTTACGGCGGACACACGGCCGTGTGTCTTGATATATATATATATACGACGCTATTATATATATATAATAGCGTCGTCTCTCGTTTTCTGTGATACGCGCTGGGGTCTAGTGGGCCACGTCTATCTCTACGTTAACTAGACTAGACTAGAGATATGTATAAAGTATTTCCAGCAATTCGAATGTGTAATGTCGGCACGCAGGCTAAACTTGGAGAGGTATTTACCGTTTATTGCGGTAATTTTACTGAGGAACCCTCCCGCAAAATGCCTAAACATTGTTTTAAGTGAAGGCAGGAGGTTTAGTGGATTTGGTGATACGACAAGGCAAGGTAAACTGATATAGGGCTGCGGTAGAGGGCTTACTTCTATTGATGCTAGACACATCATCTGACCTCTCCTCCAATCATAGCAGTTTTCTACGTTTCATTGAATCGAGATGGATGAAGGTGAGGGAATGACGAGTGAGTGACCCTGCGTTTGTGCAAGCGTTTGCGCTCTTTAAAATATTCTGCACATTTGATTTTTCCTTCAAATGGACTCTGTTTTCACTAAAGTGCCTCCGCGACGAGATGAAGTATCAAAGTCTGGCCTTTTGCAAACCTAGCTTTGTCCAATTCCTACACGTGGGCTGTCTTAGGGGTATTAGCACACGTCTTGGTCGTTTTCATGTTGTAATCGCAGGTAAAAGTATGGATGGCTGTACATAAGATAGCAGAGCAACCCATTATGTTATAGGGATTATAGGAAAGTATTTTAAAAATTAAAATATTTTTTATCCTACATGAGATTTACGCTTACCTATTACTTATTGTATTTAGGCGATGACGATAAAGTTGTAATAAAAAAAAACAAAAATAAAGAATAATAATTTTTTTTTCTATAATTTATTGACAAAATTTCAAAAAAATCCTTACAACAAACCCTTATTATAAAATTAGCGGCCCCCGCGCAGCTTCGCCACTTTTTTTAGCACACACTTTACACTGTAACGGGAATCTGGACAACTAATGTTAAGACACACCATTCTCATTAACACGCCATTTTCCACCGAATTCTAGAGGTGTTTCGTGCAAAGCAAATTCGAGTTCAGCCCCGCGCTTTGCCACGACATCAGAGCGAGTAAATGAAAATATTAAATATTTTATTTTTCCCGAGCAAGAATCAAATCTTAATAGTCGAATCACAACCTGTCGCGTTTAGTCTGTAGTTCTGCGAGAATTCCGGGGAAAAAAAGCCTATATGCTATTGCTCCACAACCCTCCACTTTCAATTTTAGTCACATAACAATTAGTTCAAATGGTCCTGAGATTAGCTCAAGCAAACCCAAATAGAAACTAAAAATTACAAAAAAAGAATATTGTTTTTCAAAATTTTCTAGGTGAAAGTAAACAAAGCATTGCTTCTAAAATACTATTAGTGATGTTTTGCTCTAAAACACAGAAAAAATAGCATCAGCCAAAAACACAAATAAATAATAACATTTTAAAAGATTTAAAAATTGTTTGTAATTACAACTGTAATGTCATTTCATCTAGAATTGAATGGTATGAAACATAAAATATATGTGCAAGTTTGGTCCGAAAAAAATAGTTTTGACGCATGTATAGAAACTCCCCGATAAAGGACAATGGGCAAAATGTATATAACTTGGAATCACCGTCTAACTAATAGTAATAAGATGTAGTGCCATTGGATAGGTTATTTCCGTAGAGACAATTTTTGTTATGACAGCTTTGTTGTCACACTTGTCCGTTCAGAAATATTTATTGTTGTAAAGGGTAAAAAAAAAGCGCGATTCACGCTCCCTACGGGAATCATCGAGGAACGCCCATCCGCACAAAAATTGGAGGTCTCGAGCATTTTCTAAAATTCAGGCTTAGCTCAGCCGGAGCCCCTTCATCTGATACCTCCACTTAAGCTAGCGGTTTTAATACCAAATTTTGCCCCCCTTTTAAGGCTATGTTTTTAGGATTTAACCACAAATGTTTCGTTTTCCTAAACTAGTAGTATCTGTAGATACTAGCTGCTAAATTTTAAATTCTACCGAAAGCACGCTGTGAATATTATATATATCCACTATAGTAATTTAAAAATATTGCTGGTGCATTTAACTCTTCACGCCGTTCCCAGGCGTACTTGGGCAGGCCGTCAGGAGGAGACTGTGCGAACTAAAGTATTACCATAAAATAAAAGTAGTAAGCACAATAAAAAACTAAACCTTTTCAATTATGAGAGCTGTCATAACAAATGTTGTCCTTATTAAAAAGACCTATCTAATCAAATATATTTTAAAGCCATTGGATGGTGGTCCCAATCTGATTAAAAAGGTAAAAAAAAAATTGGATGATCTCTAATAAAAAAATTCTTCAATGAAAATGTTTTCAGTTACATACAACACAGAGGCAGATATTATTTTTGCCATTAGCCCTTGGTATAATTTTTTTTATATATATTTTTGTTAATGCTATTTTTATGTTTTGTCAGAAAAAGAGAAATAGGTTTATTTCTATGTTTGTAAGTTCAGTTTATAATGGATATCCTATACGTGCATTTGTTATGAATTTCTCGACGGTAATGCGGACTGATTTCTTCCTTTTTTAACATGACGTTAATACTATTAACCCTTATAGTAATGATGTTAAAAACAATATCAAACAACCATATTCAAAACTAAAGGTCCAGCCAATTTAATAACACAGTTACATTATAAAATAACTCTTTTAACAATTTGCAATATTATCGAATAAAATATTTAAAATTGATGTAACTTTTTTTATGAACCAATTGTAAAAAACCAAACACTAAACTAACATTTAGTGCAGCTTTCCTTAACAGGGAACCTTGCCAGAACCCAATGATAAAGCCGTTTCTGAAATTAGCATGTATAAATTCACAGACAAATATTAAAAAAAATATTGTTTTGGGTAAATTACATTAATAAATGCCCCCAATAATATTTTTCTTCATATATCTTTTACGTACTACACACTTATGTATGTTATGTTACGTACTATATACTTTTTTATTATTGGGGGACGGAGTGTCATAACACTAGGTTCCTTTTGATGCCCTGCTATGTGCGGGATACAGTGTGAAGCTAATCGATCTTTTAAATACAGACACAGATCCGATATGATTTTATAATAAGTATTTTATCAATAGTAATATATGTAGCACATAAAGTTTACAGGGGATAGATTTTTTTTATGTTCCATAACACATCATTATTGTTAATGTTCACAAATCTTTGTAGTAATTTTTAGTGAATATTAGTAAATTACCCTTATATTTATTTATATACTTAGACATCCTATTACACACTACAACTTGCATTCCAATTACCTAAATTTTAGGTCTGATATGAGTGCAATGTGGTCTGAAGGAAAAACGATACTTGGCAATGCAGTGTGTGCTTTTAATTGTTCAATACTGGGAAAGGGTATGACCTGAAAAAAAAACAATATTCATTTGTCACAACAACTGGCTAAATTCCACACAAATAATAATCAATAAGAATGGACACAACAAGTTACGGTTTTGTAATCAATAACGCCGAAAGGTTCTGAAATAACGGCTTCAAATTGTTTTTTTTTTTTTTTGCGAATTCTGAGTTTCATCAATTTAAAGGTTAAAGTTGCTGATCAATATCAAATGACGTCCTACTAATATATGTAGTATATACTAATATATTTAAGTACTAACATTCAATGGTTAGTATCCTTAATTGAGATAATTAATAAAATAAAACCATGAAAGCTTATATAATGTTGAAATACAATACGCTACACCAGCGCCAGTAGTTGATTATATCCACAATTTTTTTAAATAAAAATCTGAAAAAAAAAATCTTTAACCTGTTCAACTTGGAGTTTTTCCTTTTCATAAAATATATAGTCCAAACAATCTGCGAATCCTGCTGTATAATTTGTATACTGTGGAGTTCCACAAGCACTATCTAATAAAATGTCTTGAGTTAAGCTCAGCCCTGTAATAGCTTCATTCTCATCTGCAAAATATTTTGATATTGTTATATTGCCTACTAATTCAGTATAGTCCTTAAATATTATGAAAATTAGAATTCATTTTTATTTTCACAGTTGGAGGGTTAACAGGAGTAGTTGTAACTAATCCTTCCTTTGATAATGCTCTTCATGATACTTATTATACTTGATTAATAACAAAGAGCCAAAAATGTAATTACCCAAACAATGTTTGTTAAAATTTTTGTCTGTTTGTCACAGTAATATCAGAAACGGCTTAATTGATTTAAATGCTGTTTTCACTATCCTATTTTCGCAAACTTTCCTTACCAAACACTAAATGACCGTTTGATTTATTTCAATTGTTCACAAATAAATATATATATATATATATATATACATATTGTAGTATGCAACACTTTATATTGATATATATTTATTATTGAATTGATTAAATTTTTTGCCAACAATGTATGGATATTATCTTTTGAAATGATAATATTATCAGATTTTTTTCATTAATACATTTTCAAAGTGGTGGCCACTCCGGAAGGGTGAGTGTTAAAAGAGGCAGGGGGAGACCGCGCTTAAACTATGAAACAGAAATTTCGATGAAACTGGACGAAGAATACGTAAAATGCACGAGGACACCCCGGAATGCATCTGTCTTCACACATTTTAAGTTGGTTGAAAAATAGAGGACAAGGACTTGGACAAGTTCAAAAATAGAGGTCAGTTCAGGATACAGCGTGAAGCTGATTTTTTTTATAAATATAATATTAGAAAATTTATGACTATCCAGCCGTAATATGCATATAAAGAATATAAAAATTATATCTTTTTCACCACCGTCTATTATTTGAATCCACAACAATTTTATGAAATATTTTTATAGCAACTGAGTGCTGCCAAGACACTTAACCAAGATAAATGTAAAAGAATTAAATTATGCAAAATGCTCTTGTTATATTAGTTCGGATACAATTTGTATTTCAAAAGAGCTTACTGTTACAGTATGCAGGGTGGAAGCGTCTGCGCTTCCTTTATGGGAGCAGCATATAAAAGTAAAATATTTTAAATCCATGCCTAAAGAAATTAATGTAACAGTTTAAACGTAGGATTTTTGTCATATCACGATGTTTTTCCATATCTGTATTTTACGTGACGCAGTTTCGAATAAAACCAATAACGTAAACACATACTAGTACAAAAATACTACTAAAAGTTACCGATCTGCCGCTTTTCATTCTCAAAAAATATACTAGAATGCGAAAGGGATATCTCTCGTTCTATTTTACGCAATTTAACATCGCCGCCATTACCTAAGACTCATTTTTTTTAATGGGGCATGTGTGGTGTTGTCGCTTTGATAAATTTGTGTCTGTGTGCTGCGTCATTCTTGACAAAAGGCGTTTTATTTTACAACGATAATTTTACGTATTAATGTGTTTAAAAAAATCACTTTGTTATTTTTCTAAATTGTATTTTTTTATAAAATAGTTAAAACTATATCTTCATTTAAAGTGGTGATGACAAAAACACTCTGTATATTACTTGACTCATTGTTATTTTGTTCACATTATTTATATGTTTGTGTTAACTATTACCATTCCACCACGCTGGTGGTGCTGCAAATTTATTATACAATAGATGTGATGCTGAAAATAAATACAAATAATACTTACTAGATCTCCAATCTGGTAGAGAACTGGGTGCTGACCCAGTTGTATATAGCTGGTATACTCCGCATGACGGTACACTATTAAAATCACCACATACTATAAGGCTGACTCTGTGATTTGTATACTGGAAATATTAATAATAATTAAATATTAAAAGTTGAAATATTTAAAAAAAACATTATGTTTTTGTAATACATTCACAATAATAAACTTAAAACTTTTTAAGATAAAATAATTTAAAAAAAAGAATTCTTTTTTTTTATGTAGTCATCATAGATCTATTATGTTAGTAGGTTGCTATTTTTTAAGAGAACCTGAAAGGTTTACTAAATTCAAATGTATTTATTTAGTAAAGCAAAAGTTTTACATTGAAATTGAGAGTATCACTGATTATTTAAAGTAAAAGAGTGTGGCCTGTGGTTGCGCAGGTGCACAACAATGTGACTGTTAACGTCTAGTTGTGGGTTTGATTCCCATTTGAGTAAATGAAATATTTAAAAAATTTATTTTTGCCTACCCTGCTACAGGCGTGATACACAATGAAGCTGATTTTAAAAAAACAGCTTCACGCTGTGTCCCGCACTTAGCAGGGTGTTAAGACTATCCATTCTCCACTTTCCGCCGAGATCTGTAGGCGTTGCGTGTTGAGTGGCGGAACTCAACGCCACTCTTTGCCTCGATGCCAGAACGAAGAAATGAAAATACAAATGTAAATAAATATGCGCCAGGATAGGCCCCAAGATTTTTTTAAAAATTAAATTTAGATTTTATTTTCTGTTAAACTAATTACCTGTTTTTCTAATTGGTTTTGGATATGTTTTAACCAATATATAAGAATGCCTCCTTGGAGTAATCTTATATGATCAGCATCTGGATGAAAATATAAATGAGTGTTGCCAACTAAAACAATTTCATTTGGATATTCAACTGATTGTAGGAATGTTGCACTCGCAACACTTGATCTATCTAGGACTCTGTCAATTAATGGCTTATTATCTTTAATTGTATTCCAAATATCTTTTAAATAGTCTTCATTCTTTATAGCTTCCGACAACAGTATTTTGTCTTCACCTATATTTCTATAACAATATTATAATATAAATTAAGAAATATATGACACCAATTACTGCCCGCAACTTTGGTTGTGTGGACAAGAGTCCCACTTTTTTATACTACTTACTTCCATTTACAAGTCATTGTCATTGAAAATTAGATTTAAAATTATCATGTTGAGATACTCTCATCACACTAAATTAAGCTAAGTTACATTGTTTTAATTCCACATGAGACATTCCAGACATTTTATACTTCAATAAAAGTTGCTCTTAAATATCCACTTGTTCCAAGCATTGATATGGTTTTTAGCTTTCCGAGAATCAGCTTCTCCAAAACTCTTAAAATAGATGTGCTTGTTGCGGAATGAAACTCTATATCACACTTTATTTTATCATATTTTTAAATATACAGACATATTTGAATACTTACTTAAATCTGTCTTTTTTATAAAAACAAGCTAATCCTTCAGCTACACTTTTGCCTTTTTTATAAAATAGACCTTTAAAACCTTCGCATTCTAAGAAAGTATTTAGGCTGCTATTGAAAACTTTGCCATCTACTTCTTGTAAGCAAATAATGTCAGCATTATAGCCTTAAATAAATAACACATGATGGTATATTTAATGTAATGATTGGTACTAACCAAAACTGTAATTTAATAAGAGAGCAACCAATGCAAAGCAATGTCCCATTTTGTTAAAAAAAATCTGCTATTTAACTTAAAACATTTTGAAATTATCTCTTTTCTCATGAGTTAAACTGCCAATGCTGGTATGTAGACACAATAGTTGTGGATTCAATTCCCACTTAGGAAATGAATTATTACTTTTTTTGCTTTCTTCAGCTTTGCCTCAATTTTTAACATATTGTGTGCTAACAATGGAGTGTCTTAATACTAATCTCCTACTGCCTACACTGCTACACTATATGAAGGATACAGTGTAAAGCTAAAAAAGTTAAAATATTACCTTTCAGTTCTTTAACAATCAACTGTTTCCGATAGTCAATATGAAGTGCATACGGGGGACAGTATGGATGTAACACAGTTCGAGTAAAATCTGAATCACAATATAAGTCAGCCAGAATGTTATAAGAAACACATCTAAAACTAAACAACAAACATTAAAAAATATTTTATATGTAGTTCATAGTTGAATTAAGTGATTTTTACTCAGTAACTGAAAAAAAATACCTTTTGTCTGTCAATTTTTCTTTTGTAAACATATGTCTAGATTCAAATGGGCAAGGTCCAGGACCAGCTTCAACAAGACCGCTTATTACACATTCTACTGCTGGACCAGTATGCCTTTCATTAACTTGAAACAAAATTAGTAATGAATATAAATATAGGTAAAACTTAAGCAATAACTGTATTAAAAATCTTGTCTAAAACACACCTGGAATACATTCTAATTTCAACTTCAAATTTACATCCTGTACATTAGGAGTATAATAAAAACTATTAATAATAAATTCCCACTGTATATGTTCTTTACTTATCTCATTATTTTTTTCATTATATGATTTACCTCTGTACCAATTAAATAGACTCACATGTCTATCTGTATATTGTGACTCAAAACTCTCCGGATAAACTGGAAAGCCAGCTAAAATTGTTTTTGGCAAATGGAAATTTATTATCCATGGTGCATTTAATAAAATTTCATAAAACTTGTCAGATATGCGTAGAACTGGATTTTCATAAGAAAATATATCAGAGCAGGTAAGTTCATTAGAAAGAGGATTTCTCTTATTATCACATATTTTTACTTCAAAAGTGTCCTTATTGGTAGACTTCTTTTTCTTCTTACTATAAATTCTTTGTACATTTGTTGCAATCCGAATACATAGTGTTTCCAAACTTTCTGTAGACTTTCTACTTAAATTAAATTGTCTTGGTACATTATTAATGTCAAACAAGAATGATATATCAACTTTATTTTCTTGTTTAATAAATCTAAGGTAACATTTATCTTTGTTCATGATGTTCGTTTTAGAAATATTTAATAAAGAATGAATAGAGCGCGCAAATTTAAAAAAAAATATCACCATACTAGTTTTAGTTTTAGGTTACGATAAATTCAGATAGAACCTACAGCCCAACATATGTTATTCGACATTTGTCAATGTTATGTTATCACAAATTCACAACGACAATTTTCAGAAAATAAAAATATTCTATGTGTTATGAGCATCGGGATCCTCATACCTTTGGGTATATGTATTCTGTGGTTATGAGTATAAAATAAATACTATATACCGTATTTATTTTATCTGAACCGTACCCTAATCTGCATATAAATGACAATGTTTTTCTAATTAACATTTATTTAAATTAATATTTTTTTATATTTATTTACGTGCTTTTTCTTATAGAAATAAATTTCTAAATAATATATTTACATTGCTTAACGTACATTGTGGTATCGTAATATTATGTCTAATTTTATAAAATATTAGGAAAATAGATTTTTTTAATTTTTGAAGTTAATAACGTAAACATTTTTTTTCAGCGTCATGATATTTCCCGCACACGCCAAGGTAGGCAGATGGAACCTAGTGTAAAGACACTGCGTTTCTTATTATCCGCCAAATTCTATAGGTATATATCCTTAAGTGGGAATTATCCCCTCCCTGCCTATCGTTCCACAAAATAGGTGATACAGTAAAATATAAGCCGTTCCACATACATTCAACCTATCGTCAGCCAAGCTGTTGAGAAGTTATTCAAGCAACGATTACAATGTAGAAACAGTCTTTATACAAATGATACTAATATTTACAAACTTTTTATGGATCGTGACATTATGTAGCTAAAATAAATTAAGGCCGATTTAGAACTATTACTGTCATTGTAATTATTGACTTTGATTTAAATTATTAAAAGCAAGTGCAATTTATAATAAATTATATCATTTAATTTTTTATACAAATAATATCAACTCTAACATTTTCTATTCATCCCATGTCGTGTATCCAATGACCCCACATACTGTTTTAATAGCAATTACCATTATACATTTTTCCATTTAATAATAAGTAATGAGTATAAAAATACCATTTACTGTACGATATATGTACAACCACTATTAAAACACACTTCAATATAGATTATTTTATGTTTAAAGTCGGAAGCATTCCTAAAATACAATTTTAAACTTAAAATGTTTTTCTATCCACCTTGTTTTAAGATTCATAATATTGTAATGAATAAAAGTATAATAATCAATAAGCATCGTCTAAAGTAATATAATTAAAAAATATAAAAGATTATTCAATATTATTTTGTTTAAATATATTTTTTCAGGTTGTCAACTAAGGTGACGACGTGTCAAATTCATTGTACGCGTTGCACAGTCAGTTGCCAACTCGTACCATCTTGAGAAGCTTTCTTATTTCTTGCTGTTTATAACATTCCCATTAGAATCGAAGTGTAGCTGAACTTTATATTGCTAATCTTATTTCACTTTCTTTTATATAACTGTTCTTAAATAATTAAAATGGTAAGTTTTATACATGAAAAAATTACATGATTAAATAAATTTTGTTCTAATAATCATTTAATTGTAGCCACCCGCACCAAGTTCTACTTCAGTGGGATCAGGAGGTCGTTCTCCAAGTAAGGCGTCGGCTGCTCCACGCTCGTCAACTGGGGGTACTGTCAGACAACGCAAATCCACAACTACTACAACAGCAGCTAGAAATCGAAGCACTGGTGCAGGCTCCGGTGGAATGTGGCGTTTCTACACTGATGATTCGCCAGGCGTCAAAGTGTATGTATTTAAAAATACAAAGTATACGTAAAACAACATAATAGTGTTATATGTTTATTTGTCTTTCTTATTTTATTTCAGAGGTCCCGTACCTGTGTTGGTTATGTCCCTCCTTTTCATCGCTTCAGTTTTTATGCTTCATATTTGGGGGAAGTACACAAGAGCATAATTAATTGAAATCCTATGTAAATCTTTATGCATTAATTTTAAAGCTTTTAAGATTAGGAAACAAGTATATTTTAAGTAATTTTATATGTTATAGTGTATAATTCTAAATATGAATAAATTATTGTTTTTAAACAAATTGAAAATTCTATTAATTTTGTGGAAAGTATTCAGCATTCCTATAAAACTAAAAAATGTTTATATTTTAGTTTTATAAAATTCCTGTCTTTTTTTGTCATAATGAAAAAGGATAATAAAAAAACTTTAAAAAATATAATTATTTTATTCAATGTTCATTAAAGTTCTAAGAATTAAAATAATATCTTAATCATGACATACATATTTTGATATGTAAATGAAATTTACAATTCAATTGATATTTTTTTGTATAGACAATTTATTAATAGCTTTTAATACATGATTAGCTTCTAAGTTCAATTTGAAAAAAAAAAACCTTTTTGTTTATAATAAATGAGAAAAGAAATAAAATGAAAGTACTGTATATTAAGTTCACTTATAAAGCATAGTGCTACTTATAAATCTAAAGATTAAGACTAATCATGATCATATTTACACATTCAGTCTTACTATTAATCTCAAGATGTTTCTTACATTGACATACCTTATAACTAAGAATTATGGCCTTAACCTTGAAATGTTGAGAAATGCGATGCAAATCAATAGACATGCATGCACACTGTAAAAAATAATTGACAATAGAGTGTAACTGGCAGAGTTTACTTCTTTAATTAATTAGCAGGCATGAAAAAAAGAGTTAATGTTGTAGAACATCATACATAAGCTTCAACTCTTCTGCCTTTTATCCTATCAAAAAATTGATGCCACGAAATTAAAGTTTTACCAGACCAAATCCAAAAACTGGAAGTTATGCCCACAATCATGGTCATCAGATATTTTATCATAAACATTTCAAATTTAGGTCTTTCCACTTCATACGAGAAAGGACATGGTATAGAATACATTGGAGTAGCACACATATCACGATGCCAGGTCCTCATCCAACTATCAAAGTAAGCTTGTTCATAAAATAAACATGCAATTACTATGAGAGCTGGCACTGTATATAGGACACCAAATATTCCTATTCGAATCATCAGTTTTTCCAGTTTGTCTGTTTTTGTACCATCATGCTTCATCACTGTTCTTATACGGAATAGCGAAACAAAGCCAGCAAATAAAAATATTGTACCTAACACTAAATATACACACAAAGGTGCCAATACGAATCCTCGAAGAGCTTCTGAATCCCACAGGCCAACATAACAAACACCTGACAATATATCACCTGAAATAAATTTTAAATTGTTAAGAATTTTTTTTACACAATTTTATTTAAAAAAATAAATAAATGAATTATAATTACCATCAACTTTTCCCATAGCTAAAATAGATATAGTTTTAATAGCAGGGACAGCCCATGCAGCTAAATGAAAATATTGTGAATTAGCTTCTATAGCTTCATGCCCCCACTTAAGACCAGCAGCTAAAAACCAAGTAAGGGTCAATATGACCCACCAGATACTAGAGGCCATACTAAAAAAGTAAACTATCATAAAAAGAATGGTACATGGCTCATGTTTTGTTCCTTGTGTAATAACAGAAATGTTAGGTAGCCTTGTTCCACTTATTGTTGAAGGAAATGGCCCTTGACAGCTTACACTATCTCCTGCACTCCAGCCTGTCACATAAGCAGCAGCCACCATTAAATAGCAAACTGATAAAAAGATTATAGGCCTTTCAGGATAACGAAATCTATCTGTATCTATGAGGAATGTGAGGACAGTAAACAGACAACTTAATGCACAGAAAGTTGCCCAAATTCCAATCCACAGCCTGGAAAATTTTTTTTCATCTTCACTGAAAAACATTCCATTGCAAGGAGCACCACAATTGTATTCAATTTTATCTCCTACTTTCAAAGAATATTCCAAATCTAAATTGTCAGGTATTTTAAATTGAACTGGGCAGACAAAACCTATATTTTTTGCCCCATGTAACTTAGCAGGGTCCTTATCATAGTTTGACTTAAAATCAACTTTTGGAAGCTTACTTCTTGGAGGTTTTCTGTTTTCTTGTGTTACATTATTATTTCCAAAACATATCACATTATCATTATTTAATACTGGGAATTTTGAACACTCCAATTCTTTTGGCCAATTAAATGTATATTTTGTCGCTAATTCTTCACAGTTGTGTCGAACGGATTCGCATAAATGTCGACAAGGTTTTATTGGTTCGTTTAGTATCGTACAAACAGGGGCATACACTGAACATAAAAATAATTTCAAATCTGGGGAGCAATTGACTTTTATAAATGGAGTAAATTGATGTATTTCGGCACCTGCATCTTCCTGTCTGGCATGGTTTAACATATTAGGAAATATTGTTTGATTGTACTTTAAATGTTGACAATATTGTATAGTAATAGGTTCACACCGTCCATGTTGAGGTAAAAAATCACCCTGATAAACTGTAACACTTGAACTTTTAACAAATAATAATAGTTGGAACAATGCATTTATAAACAAAAGTCTTTCCATTATGCCGTCTTCGATAATAATCCACCTAAGTTTCAAGTTTTCATTTCTTTATATCATAACAAAAATATATAGAATATTTAACATGTTTATAATATGAATAATTGAGAATCGTTCATTTTTGAATTATTTTCTAAACAAAAATTACCACCATCTGAAGATTTTTTTTACAACTTTCATTATAACTCCGAGGATTATGTACACAGCTTTGGTACATACACACCACAGAATATATATACCCAATTGGGAATAGGGATGGACCTGAGTGCCTATATATCAATATTTTACAGGAAATTGAAAAAAATCCTATCCTTCTATACTATTATTAATCTTTCATCTGTTTCATCTTTCATCTTTTGTGTAAAAGCTAAATGTTTAATTAAAAAATGCTTATTTTGCTACTGATAGATTATCATACGACACAGAGTGAAATAAAGTAACTCTGTCTACATGAAAAATATTTGTTATACTTTTTGCTTTCAAAAGTAAATTCAAAACATTCTTTATTCAAGAGACATATATAAGCATTTTTGAATCGGCTCATAAATAAATATCGTCTTCTATTATATTCATTACAATCCTGAGCACTACTAATGAATATCTCTTGAACTGCTTTTTGTTAAATATATTCTCTGCTACTCGTACTGGTAACACACACGATCAAAGTCAATTTCAAATTATTTAATTTTAAATTAATATAATAATAATAAACAAACAGTATAATATTATGTTAAATACCACACTAAATACTTATACGTAGTAATTTCGTACTTATTTCTGTAACGAAGTGCTGTAACATTTAATTGTTTTAACGTAAATATGTATTTTTGATGTTTATTATAACGAATGATTCCTAAAGCCACAAATAAAACCGGAGGCATATCTAAAATTATAACAAGGCAGAGTATTTTCGTACAAATAAATTTAAAATTATTATTTGTTCTTTTATTAATTTTAATAAAGAATATGGAGTTAGGAAATGATAATATAGACTTTATTAAGTTAGTTAACATCAAAGGCAATGTAGATAACATAACACCCCATAAAATTGCCGTAGTTGCATTTATCCGTGAATATGGATTGCTAAAAATGGAAGGTAATGTAATTGATTATTATTTTGTTAATAGTTTTTTACTTTTTCATATATTTTTATAATACAACCTTTTGCATTTACACTGGTATGCTGAAGTTTGCATACCATCTTAACTATGTATTACATATTAATTGTCAAAATTTCAGCTTTGCTAAAATTAAATAGGGCTCTGGGATCTAAGTTCAGTTTAATTGTTTTTATAATATATGTATGTGTGCTTATAATCAATTGCAGCTAAGGATATGATAGAGCACACAATACCACCAAAATACAGAAAGGATTTTTGTATTCTTGCTTTAAAACTAATTCAGGTAAAGTTTATTGAAACGTAGAATTTTTCTTAGAAGAAATATAAGTGTTGCATCTCTGTGTTATATTTATACTTCCAGTGCCCAGATATGGAGTTTAAGGAACTTGAAACTTTCTTAACTAATGGAAGATATAATCTTTTAAGTGTACATTTGCAAAATTTTTGTGTTCGACTACAAAACATCTATGTGAATGGAATCAATGCACTTGTTGATTGTGTTACCTCAACTGTGGATAAACTTATGGTGGAACATAGCGAAACAAATCCATGTGTTATTACAAGATGCAGTGTATTAGGTGAGATTTGAAATAATTAATATTTACATTATAACTATATGATTAGAAAATTATTGCTTTTTTTTAATAAATAATGTAGAGATACAGAATAATAACATAGACTCACTTTATATGAAAAGCAATGTATATAAAATATGATAGTTGCAAGTGATTCTTGCTTGGGAGAGTGAAAAATTTTAATATCTTTGCTCTAATTAAAAGAAATTTCTGCATTGGCTAATAAACACCATGTATTTACAGGCTTCTACCTCCGTAGAATTATGCTGTATTTGGATAAATTAACTTTTGTACAAGTTGCTTCACTTTATAAATCATTTTGTATTTATTACCAAAAAGGAAGACCTGGATTAATGATGAGGTCATTAAGCAAAGAGGTCAGTTATTTCTTTTTTATTAAAAATACTGAGAAATGAACAATAACTTTAGTTTAGCACCAATTTCATTAAGGTTTGGCCTTCTATTTTACGTTGCAGTATACCTCTGGTAATCAAACAAATGTGGCACAGGGCTATATCAAATTAACAAATTTTCCATATGACATAGGACTGTTTAAGACATTATAAAGTAACTATAGATTGTGATGTGAAAAGTGTGTCATAAATTAATCCAAGATCCAGACTACTGCTGAAAAACTGTAACACATTGTTATTGATGTTATTGTTGTTAAATTATATAAATATATTTTAAATTTTATCCCAATTGTCCTTTTTTTTCACTCAAATGTAATTGCTTAAAGGGTGTATAATAAAATACATACATCTCTATTAAGCAATAATTCTTAATATTATGAATTCTTGAATAAGTATCCTTAATTGTGGGAAATTACTTATTTTAAAAAAATGGCATTGAGGCAAAATTGGCAATGAGATTATTTCATTTCCTCGAGTAGAGTTCAATCCTTAAACAATTGTGAGTACAGTAGTCAGACCCTATCCTAATGCATCACAATGACCTCAATATTCATTTGGTATCTTAAACTTTATTTTGTATCAAAATGTTTAATAACATCAAAAATGGACTAAGTTATTTTAGTTCTGCTATCACATTAATAACTTATTTAATGAGATATATATTTTAGAAACTTAACAATGTTGAAGTGCCATCAGGATCAGCAACTTCACCTGTACTTCCTGAGGAATCAAAATCTCAGGATATCTTTATAAAGATGAATATGTTAGAGAGAGACAAGTAAGTTTATGTATTTATGTTATACATATGTAACAATTAAACAAAATAAAATGTTCACAATCTTAAACAGTTTAAACATTTCTAGATAAAAAAAAAATTTGCTATAAACTAAAAAAAAAAAATGTTAGAAATATTTCTGAATTAATGCAGTGTCTAGTAACAATATTTTAAAATCTCTCTTTATATATTTCATTTATCATGTTATTCATAGATATCTTCTATTCATTTTATAGTAATTTTGAAGAATGTCAGTGGTCTAGGAAACAAGCAGAACTGTTTACAGCACAACAAGCAAATTTATTGCAAATTAATGACAAAAAAGCAATGCCGGCCAAACAACTTCAGAAGACAATCATGCAGATTATAAATGATTTACCTGAATATCCCGATATAGTAAGCATTTTTTTAGCTTCACACATACATAGTACGGTAGGCAAAGGGAACTACTAGGGTTAAGAATTTCGCTCCCCACTTTCTTCCTAGTGTTTGAGTCAATGTATTTTGAGAGGCAAGGGGGTGAATCCACTCCGCGCTTTTGCCTTGTTACCAGAGCGGGGAAATGAAAATAAATAATTCCCCCAAGGTGGAATCGAGCCCACAACCGTCATGTGTAAACATGACACGTCAGTGTGTGGTCAAGCACTGAGCTGCTCTCGGCTCTGTATAATCGTAAGCAAATTGTATACGGTAATTATTTTTTAGAATGTTTTAATTAAAAATACTAAAACGAAAATTTATGTTTGCAGCATTTTCTCAGTTTTTTAAATTGTATAAGAATGAAAGAATTTTGTGGCGCCCAAGATTCACTATATAATTGTTTTGATCGAGCTGTTTTCAATATATGTGGAAGTGGAAGTTCATTGAATGATAGAAATAAAAATTTTCGTTACGCAGCGTTAAATAGAGCTGCAATGCATACACAATTCGGACATAAGTAAGTATTAATAAAATTTTGTAACGTTATTGGCTATATACTAAGCAACATTTCAATGAAACTTGTTAGAATTTTTATCGAGTCCAACGGACATTACATTTGCACCTTCGCTGAAAACGAAAACGTTTTCAAAGAGAAATGTGCTGTTGCCCCTTAGGTCGGTGGCGATGGAGGGCGTGCGCGAGGCGCTGG